>SNQJ01S0121076.1:0-13796 GCA_010110895.2 Picea sitchensis
GTGGACCTTTGGGGGTTCTAGTTGGATAATGCAGTGAAATGGGTGATTGACCTCCATCAGCTAGTAGATAATTTTTAGTATTGAATTCATATGGGTGACTAACTCCCTGAAGAGTATCAGATAATTTCTAGTTAGGGGAATTGATGGTTCAGTTATCAACATCGATTGACTTACTTTCCACGATTGGAATTTTAGATCGCACTTAGGTTTGGTCTATTTGTGAAGGAAATTGTGAAAGTGTGAATCCAATATTTCTTCTCGAATTGCAAGTAAGAACATGAGATTGTTCTAACAAGTGTGTGTGGCCCTCACAACATAGGTCAATAGGTTGTGATATTTCATAGTAGACCATAGGCATGTTATATTGACTGGTTTGTTGAGAAATTGTCGGCACAAGGCTCGGCTATGTATTAAGTATTATCTCATGGTTCAAATATTGGGTTTCACCTTTCTATGTCGGGTTCCTTAGAGGATTAGGATGGGTAATATTTTGCAATTATTTTATATACATTCAATTCGATGGCCCTCCTTCTAGCTCCATTTTTGTGGACGAGTCGAATTGGCATGTGAAGCGGGTAAGGGAGAGTGCTCGATGGCAAGCCCCAAATTAGGATCACTCTCATTTGGGATGGAACTTCCAACCAATATATGGGACTGGTTTCCATTGGGTTGTGTAAGGTGGAGAAGACATGTGAATTGCTTCACACCAACTTAATCTAAATCTTGATCTAAATTATCTAGAGAAGAAATGAAATTACAACTTCTAATATATATCTACTCTACTTTAACATATCCTAATCACGATCAAGACTAATAAGAATGAATACAACCAAATATAGTGATACTGGAAGTTGAAATATTTCATACCATTCAATGGCTCGTTAACACAATGAAATCGGATATTTAATCACAATTAATTGTAGAAAAAACCTGTAACATCAACATTGCTTTCATTCAGGAATTGTAACATATATGAGTAATCCTAGACACAAAACATAGAAATAATTCATATGAAAAGAATTTGAAATGACCCACGACAAACATATCAGAAGAAGAATCCCTATTACATTTTACAATAGTTATGATCACATATGCCTTTTGCTTCTTGTTCATATAGAGATAGTAGTATTATCAATATGTGCAATCCACAAAAGTCTTTCTATAAAATTAGGAGCTCTCTTTTATAAGATAATAGAGTCTATTTTCATTCTATAACTATCATCATCTCATATGAAAATTACCTCATTTTGTTTCCTATTCTCTAATATTTTCACTTGTGTATTTACAAAAATTGCAGGAATGTCAAGCACTTCCTGAACTGGGATGATTCACAAAGTCAGACCATAATTCAGATGCTTGTATTATGTTTCTTATCTTGTTTTATTTCCTTTATTCTATCTCTATCTCACCATTACATATTATGTTGGTGACTTTTGTCTTCATATCCTTCATTGTTTTATTTGTAAAGTCTTTTATCGCTATCATGCATTTCACTGGTTAGGTCATATATTGGGTGATGGTTTCCCTATCAATTTTGTCCAGCGCCTCTATTTCTTGTTTTTCCTTCTCTCTTATGGATATTACCTGCTCTATCATGTTTTCACTCAGTCTTTCTAGGTTCAATTCATTATTCAAAGTCATGTGGGACATTTCTAGGATCTCATCGACTGTGGTCCATATTTTGGGGCATGCTTGCTTCGTGTTGTTTATTGATCCTTGTATATTAGGACAAAAATTATTCCATCTATCCAACAACATCTATTCTTTTTCTTGTTCCCTCTTGGTAAGCGTGAGTAGTGTTGTAGGGGATGTTCTATATGCATTATGCCACTATTTTATTTTCTCAAATGCATGTTCCATTTCTTCATACTGGCCTTTTACTTATGCTAATCGATCAACTAGTTTTGTGATTTCTTCATTGTATGCTTGGATGTATTTCAATTCCATGAAGAAGTTGACATGTGCCTCTTTTAATTGTTCATTTAGTTCGACATATTCCTCTTTAAACATGGCTAGGAATTCATTTCCTTCTTTGTTTCCTTCCAACTGAATTTGTTTCATTTCCTCCTCGAGGAGAGATATCTTGTGGCATTTTTGTTTGGCTAGTTGTTCATGTTATATCCCTTTCACCATAAGGCTCGATATCTCCTGAGTATATATCAACGTGGTGTTTTCAACCTCTTATACATGTATCTGGTTTTCCTCATCTACTTTGATCTGGAATTCACATTTTATTTCTTGTCTCTAGAGTTGTAATTCTTTCTCTAGGCCCACTACCTTGCGTTTATACTCCTCTACCCTGCAGTTAAGGCTATTGACTATGATAGAGTTTGTGCCTACAAACGTGTGTAATGTTTTTGTTGTCCCGTCTTCTTCTTTATGTGGGTTCTCTCCAATTATAGGCCAATTAGTACTTCTTTTGGGTTTCTTTTGTCCTAAGGTCTCCCCTGTTTTCTTTCATTTTGACTACCTCCGTTTGATTCCCTACTTTGAATTATTGTAGTAAAAATTCCCTAAAGTAATCAATTCATCATCAAATTCTAAAATTTTTAGGGATGAATATGATAATTCAGATGATATCATGTTCAAAGGAGTCCCTGGATTCAGGGGAGAGGTCAAGACTAATATTTCTTTGGTCACTCTGGGGATGGACATTCTACTTCTCTCCTCTTTCTCTTTATTCTTATTTAAATTTGAATCTATGTGTGGCTCTATTGTGATCCTTTCATGTTCCTTAGCGGCCACGCGAGCGGCCTCTTTGTTCTCCTTCATTTATTTTTTTGCAGCTTCATCCTCCATGGATTTATGGGCTCTCTCAGCTTTCACTGCTTTGTGGGCATGTGACTCTTCCATGTCCCTAGATTTCTCCATGATTTCATGAGCCTTTTCTTCCTCCACGACTTTGTGGGATGTCTCAATATCTTTGGATGATTTTTCCTATTGTTTTGTTCACCTATCCCTCTCTTCGACTTCAAACAACTTCCTTAGAGCTTCTTCATCTTTTTATTTTTGGGCTCTGTCATCCACGTCGATCTTATCCTCTGTGTCCCTTATCACTTTCTGTATTTGTTGTTGAAACATGATTTTATTCTCTTCATATTCTACCATAAAATAATCATCCTAGGGTGTACCTGCTACACGGGCCAATACTTCTTCATATGACCTAGCCTAGCGGAAAATTTCTTCTTCCCCTATTTCGTTTTCAAAGTGGGGTACCATGTTTAAGGATTTGTAGTGGTTATACACTACATTTTTGGGGTCATAGTTATTTATTGTCCATGTACACAATATTATCTCTTTTAGAGCTAAGACCTCCTTCCTCGCATGCATGATATTTTTCAATGTGAATTTTTCTAGCTTGATCGGGAAACTGGGCCAACTAATTTTGTTCGCAATCTACAAGGTGGTTGCTACATCAAATTCCATTGTTTGGTATGCCACTTCCTTGGATAGAAGTTTATATAAAACATACATGGGTAATAGGTGGGGTGGAGCATTACATCCATACATGTGAATGTCGGTGTAATTATTTTCCACATACCAATCTATTATTTCTTGCAAGTTTTCTAATGCTTTTGTTGATATCCTCTACAAGTTCTGGCCAAAAAACAATTGATACATTGGTGCATTAAATTAATCACAAATCTGATAGAAGAGCTCTTGATGCATGCTTGTTCATAGTTCAGAGTAATATACATGAATAGGGGGGAAGTCTAGATTCTAGTACCAATTCATTTATTGATTAGGGACATACGCACAAATAATATCAATAAGGAAGGAAGACATATAAAAACCTAGTTTATTGCCTTTGTGGGTCTCCTGGATGTTGAGGCAGATATTGGATGATAATATTGATGCCTAAGTGAATAGTGTTCCAATTTCTACCACTGCATGAACCATGGTCTTCCACTCTTACTTGAAGTGTATGCAATTCTCCTCCCCATACAATCTCCATATCGTGGCAATCAATAGTTGATATGGTGGCTTAAAATATTGGGTATTTTATACCCTGTTGAGCTTGGAGACGAAGGTAATTTCCTTGTCCCACCAATCCTAAACAAGCTCTAGTGGCTTCGACTTATCCGTAGTGAATTTCTCTAGAAATTCCTTGTTCAAGAATACCAATGGATTTGGCATCTTATAAATCTTGTGGAAACTCTTAGGATTTAGGGGCACAATGACATTCCCCTTTTTGTTGGTGATGATTTGTGCTTGTGTATTCACATTCTCGTATGCCCACCTAGGTACTTCATTGTAAGGTAGGAATCGAGTCCGAGTGGGGATGGTATGGATGTTACACTTCTATATATTCTGATATAAACCAAGGTCGGGGTCATTCTTTGGAAATTCTCCACTACAAAACATGTTGTACATTTATTTCCATGTGTTACATCCCTGAATTCTTATGTGGTGACTGGTAACAGACATTGTCATTGCATCTGAGTTTCTTTCCCAAGGTTCCATGTATGGTTGTGGATTTTTGGATTTTCAACCTATGGCTTTATACATTTCCTCATTCTCTCGACCTATAAGATCCACAAATACATAATTTCCTTAGATTTATTAGACGCGCAAATTTAATTCACAAATCTTAATCAACTTCCCTAAGAGATATGATACATAAATACTTGGAATTTGTGTACCCTTAGTCATTAATACCAATTTTGTGAATGATCAAGTCTCGGCCCTCTATCCAACCTATTATACATTGAAGTATTAATCCAATTATTTCTTAGTAATTATTTCACATGTGGGAAATAGCACGCAATCGAGCGATCTTTTTGGAATGTGGGTTTGCGAGGAGATGCCTTTCGCAACTTTGTGTATCACGGGTGTGGAAAGGGTGTTTTCATCATTACTTAGTATATATTCTTCACATGGGAGACTCTTAGGTTCTCATGGGACACAATGAGTGGGTTGATCATGGGTGAATGATGTCGAGGAGACATGAGATATCTCATGGGGTGCACTTTGTGTCTTTGGTCAAACATAATATGCAGATATTTTTTTTTCTTATCATACTTTGACGAAGGGGAGTTGAAATCTATGTGAGAATGCATCCTATGGAAAGGTATATCATCTCCATCAGGATATTTTCTTGAATCATCGTGAAGCATCATTTCGCAAAGGTATGTGTTTCATGAGCCATGGGTAGTTGTGAAACTCGGTAGGCATGCATTCTCGTTATGAATTTCCCACAAGAGATTTCTCACAAACTTACACTTTGTGGGTCGCAGGAAAATAGTCACCAATGGTTGGAGTACTTGTTGAGGATTCAACGTGAGGTTCATCCCATGAAAGTGCTAACGAGAGATTGGAGCATAGGAAATTAATAAACACGGGTAAGAGGTTTGTGGTCAGTTGAAAATTTACATTGGCTTGGTAGGTTAGGATTAATCCTTTGTGAAAGATTAGACATGAAAATTCAGGGAACACCAGATAAGCTCAATGACCAATAACAAGGCCAAGAAAACCCGCCACTGCTCATGTTTTCCAAACCTTAGAAGACAGTGTGCCTTAGGTATCATGTTAGGTAGAAATTTAGTAAGGGAAGTCCCATTTAATTTTTCCTGAGGTAGAAAAAATAAATGGGAGTTTTTGTGGGTACAACACATTCACTTGTCTTTTCAGGGGTGATGTGATGGATGGAGGGTGATCCATAAAGTGCCATAAACGATGACATTTTTTATGAAGTATGGAAGGATTTTTTGTACCACCATTCTTCCAAGGGCAACCACTTGACCCATTGTGTTTATTTATCATATGCAAATAAATGAAGATACCCTTCTAGACATTTATTCACATTCTCACTTTTCTTGTTGGATCGAGGATGGTAAGAGGATCTATGAACCAATTGAGTACCCAAAAAACAAAATAATTCAGTCCAAAATTTTCCAATGAAAAATTATCTTAGGGATTCCATGTGTTGGGATACATTCTCAACTACATACTTAGTGACATACTCATTTTTTCCATTTTTCCTAGTATTTTGGAGGACTGTTACTTATAGCATGTCTATTTATAGTAGGTATATTTTTAGTTGGTGAATTCCTATATGTAATACCATGGGAAAATACCATGGGTTTCCAAAACCATGGGCTCATAAAACACCAATATGGAAATTCCTATTTTGTAGCTACCATTAGGCCAATTCCTATTTTTTACCCACCATTAGGCAAATTCCTATTGTTTAGAAGATAATTCCTATTTCCTTTATTTTAGGAGATATTTCTCATTTCATGGCTATAGAGCGCACTTTAGTAATAATATTGTCCTCCTAGTGAAGTGCGCATTGCCCATCTAATACTTGGAGTTAAATCACTTCGCTTATTTAGTTATTTTCCATAATTAGCAAATTCTCACTCAGTTGGGACTTTAGTTCCATTCTTGGACTCTAGTATTATTTTGGGAGATTTTTTTCTATTAGGGAATGCATGTTGAATTCATGAAGAGTTCTCACTAAATTCGTACCTGTATTTTTTACCTTTTCTTAATATTAGCAACTTTTTACTTTAGTTAATTGTTGTTATTGGGAGAAGCTATGTTTTAACTTGAGCATGCACATGGAAATCCCAACCTAGTGCGCATTACTCCTCATGTAGCGAGTCCTATATATTGTACTCATTATCAAGGATTAATACATTTTGATTAGAGTTGGTTTCTTAGTCTCTTATGTGTGAATATTGATTCTATTTTATGTCTCCTCTCTCTCTTTTGCAATTATCTAGTGTAGTATTGCCTTATCACAATTAGGTCTTGGATTGTGGTTTAATACTACATGGTATAAGAGTCATTATTGTGAGGGAGTATTCAATTTTGTTGTAGGTTTATAGATCATATTAGACATCCCATAGAGAACTATGGGTCATCCATCTTCTTCAATGATCTTGACACCCTTCAACTACTTTGAGTGGAAGCCCAAGATAGAGTTTCTACTTCGAAGCAAGGGTATAGGATCACCATGTGGATTGAGGTACGGCCTACTTCAGCCATAGATAAATAAAAACATTCAACAGAATAGATTAATCCTACGGGATATTGTGCTTGATCATCTCTCCAGATCTCCTCTTTCATGTCTATACTTGCAAGACTCCTAATGATGTTTGGACAAAGTTGAAGGATTTGCTAGGAAAGAAAGATAATGTAAGAGGTCATCAGATGGAGAATGATCTACATGCATTGAATCTAAGAGATTTTGAGACCCTACAGTACTATTTTTGTAATTTTAAAACTTTCCTTTCTCATGTTAAGGCTTGTGGAACTCATAAGAAAGATGAACAATTAATATTTTCAATTCCAACAAAAATAGGACTAGAGTATTTTGTCTACACTTATTCTTTTCATTCTGCTAGGTAATCTATGGGGTCTACATGGAAGATGCCATCCCTAGATGATTTCATGGAGTCACTTTTCCATGAGAAAACAAAGCTCATCCAAATAGGGGCACTTAAGAATTCCAATCCACATGTGCTTATAGCTCAAGGAAGTTCAAAGAAGAATAAGTAGAAGAACAAGGGTAAGAAGGACCAAGAGAAAAAGAAGGAAGGTAAACAAAATTCCACAGATGAGAGTTCAAGTTCCAAGGAATCAAAAGGAAAGAAGGAGAATACAAAGTATTCCTATTGTAATAGGGGGTTCCATCCTGACATTTCTTGCATGAAAAATACCATATATCTATGGCACAAACACTTGAGAAACATAACCTTGAGGATTGTATTCCAGATAATGCGAGGAAAAAGGGATCATCAGAAAGAGGTAATGGTCATGCATTACTTTCTATTTCATCTTTCCCTAATTCGTGGGTGCTTGATTCAGGGGATACCCATCACATGGCCTCATCGGATATACTTTTTTCATACTTGGAGACTTGTTCTGGACCACTAATATTCATGGGAGATGATTATCCTGCATAGGTGTGCAGTAGGGGTAGAGTTGATCTAGACCATGGATGCTTTCAGGATGTACTTCATGTTTTGAAGCTTTTAGTGAATCTTCTCTCCATCCATCAAATCACTCATTCAAGTTCAGGGAAGAAGGTGGAGTTCACTCCAGACTCAATTATTATTTATGACTTTTCATATGGTTCAAAAATTGTCATTGGTGAGGTTAATCCCCATTCCAGGTTGTACAGCTTCTCTCACTTCACTCATAAATCTGATTATGTATCTCTTCTAACACATGCTAATGAAGAGACCATGTTATGGCATGAGAGGTTTGGGCATATGAATTTTAAATATTTAGATCAGATTAGTAAGGATGGAATGGTAGATGGATTACCCCACATTTAGTACACAGATGGAGTTTTCTAGGGCTACATACTACACAAACATCCCAAGGAGAATTTAAACACAGGTAAGCATGGAGGGAATAATCACTTCTATATTTGGTTCACAGTGACATTACAAGTCCTTTCCCACACCCATCGATCAGTAAATATAAGTATGTTCTTAATTTCATTGATGTTTTTTTGAAATATACATGGGTCTACTTTCTCAAATTAAAATCTGAGGTCTTTTAGTGTCTTAAAGATTTCAAGCATCTAGTTGAAAACCAAACAAGGAAGAGGATTAAGAAGCTTCGTACGGACAATGGAGGAGAGTATGTGAATAAGGATGTTGAGCATATTTTTTGAAAATCGCGTATAGAGTTGCAACACACGGTTCCATATACTCCACAGTAGAATGGGCTAGGAGAGAGAAAGAATAGAACATTGAAAGAGATGGCCAATTGTATGTTGCGGGCTAGAGAAATACCTCCAAAGTTATGGGTTGAAGCTATCAATTGTGAAACATAAATTCATAATAGATTTCCTCATAAATCATTCAAGCAATTCACTCCATATGATACTTGGAGTGGGAAGAAACCGAAAGTCACTCACTTTGGAATTTTCGGTTCCCATGCATGGGCTAGGATCCCTTTCGATAGGAGGAAAGCTATGGAAGCTCAGAGTAAGGAGTGTATTTTTTTTTTATATCCAGAGGGAGTGGAGGGATATAGGTTATTAGATACTACTTTATATACACTATTCATTCAAATGAATTTTAAGTTTGAAGAGGGTCCTTCACAGGTACTTCCGGAGCAGTCCACACCTCCATCTCCACCGCCACTAGTTGTGGAACTTCGTGAGACTTATTTAGATTAGATTTTTTATCAAATATATAAATGTGATATATCTTATATTTATCATCATTATAAAGAATTTGCAGGTCCATATAATCGACCATGATGGGCGAAACAAACTATTCAGGCAACAGGTGATCTAGTGGGTGATCATGTCGATCCAAGGAGAACCAAATCTCAGTTTGTGGAGCCTTTGTAAAATTTTACTACCATGGATCCATTGCTACATATTTATTTTTATATGGTACTTGGATCAAATCCTAATTATTATGCATAGGCTAAAGGAAACCCCCATTGGGAGGACGCTATGAAAGAGGAGTACAATTCTCTAATAGAGAACAACACATGGGAGTTGGTTCCTCTACCTTCCAACGGGAAGCTTGTTAGATGTAAGTGTATTTTCAAGACAAAGAGGGTTGTTTATGGATACATTACAAAGTATAAGGATTTTTTAGTAGCTAAATATTTCTCACAGGTATAAGGCATTGACTATGAGGAGACTTTTGCACCGGTTTCCAAAGTTGATTCCATTCGGTTAGCTCTAGCTATTGTAGCAACTTGAAAGTGGGAGGTACACCATATGGATGTGAAGAATGAATTATTACATGGATATATTAATGAGGAGATATATATGGAGCATCCAGAGGGATATGTTCATGATCCATCATTATTTTGTAGGTTGAAGAATTCATTGTACGGACTTAAGAAAGCACCTCAGGCATGGTATGCTAAAATGAACTCTTATCTTCTCTCTAGAGGTTTTCTTAGATGTAGATAATATCTTAATGTGTATATGACAAGGAAAAAAGATTTTCTTCTAATGATATTTATATATGTATATGATTTACTCATTTGAGGGAGCTCAACATCCTCCATTGTTGCATGACAAGTTTTCTATGACATATATGGGATTATTACATTACTTTCTTGGTCTTGAAATCATTCAGAATTATTCAAATGATATGGATTTATGAGTGGAATGAAATGAAACAAATATATATAAAATTAACACATATATACAGAGTACAATAACAGAGATACAATGAAACTTAACTTATATGCAATAAAGAAATATGTTGAAACTGTAAAATGAAGAATGAAACAATCTTGCTCGAATGGTGGTAGCTAATCTCTTAGAAGAGATGTGATCTATGTGCATTTTTCTGAGCACATTATAATGATGTCTTTGTTCCTTTTTAGCATCAAGAATTAATCATAAAACCCTACACATCCAAAAACCTAAGCCTAGGAGATGAAGCGCCAAAATTCATGTGGGCTCCGATGGGGTAAGTTGGTACATCAACTTCCCAAAGTCATAACTTTTGCATACGATCTTGTTTTTAGGTGCACGATAGCCCATTGGAAATGTATATCCGAGGAATACACATTTTTCCTTCACACTATAACTTTGTCTAGAGTGTGGCAAGCCCACAAAACATTGTTTAGGGCCTCAAAATGGCCTCGAAAGTTTAGGACCCAAAAAGCTAGAAACAAACTGCCAAGATGAAAATTCTATGTAAGCCAGTTGGAAGAGGTGGGTGGCCATCAATATCCACCTAGACCAGTCCTCCCCCCTTAGGAAGCAATGGTCTCCATTGCATTGAGTTCCCCCATCATATGAGTAATTTTTTGTTGAATTTGGCCTCGGGTGAGTCACTTTCCTTGGTGCATGTTATCGAAAAAATCGGTAGGTGCGGACACTAACAGATCTCCCTAGATCCACCTAGATATAGAACAAAACACACTAGAACATGACGCTTTCCTTAAGTTTTAGATATTGAATTTACTAACTAAAGAGGGATAGGTGACATACCATTTAAATGTTGTTTCCTCTCGCCATCGCCATCCTATCTCCATTCCAACGCTCATACAATGATGAACTTGCAAAAGAACGCAACCAACCAAAGTGATAGCAATACCATAAACTCAATATAAACCTATGTATGTGATCAAGGAATCATACAATAAAACACAACAAGCTTTATAGGAAAGAATCATATTATTGTATCATATTAAATGTGAAAGAGAGATTACAACCATGGCCTTCACGTCGTAAGGTCCCACCTTCCAACTATCCTTAGTTCCCCACACACTTTCACTCCAAGAATTAGGAGAGCATAGATGCGATAGTATTCACGATCTATCTTGACAAAGGCAAAGACTCAAACTACTAAACCAACTAATAATTCCAAGCCAAATCCAACTTAGCCCTTCTCCATGAGAGCTCCTCTCTCATTTTATAAGTTGAAGAGGGATAAGGTGAGGAGGTTAGGATGATCCCACTAAATCATGAAAGTGAGTAGATCAAACCATTCGGAGGCCACCTCACCATGGAAGTTTCTCCTTCTAGAATATTGGAGAAAACACTTGTTTTTCCAGTGTATCATTCTAAGCACCCCTACCTATGAAACAACCTAGGAACCTCTACTTAACCCATCTATGGTGAAACTTGTGAGAATTAGGCATTCTCACACCATGTAGAAACTTGTGAACATCCTCTTTAATAGGGTTTTACAAAGGAAAATGAAACTTATTTTCTCGGGGAAAAGTTCCAAGCTAATAATTCCAAGCCAAATCCAACTTAGCCCTTCTCCATGAGAGCTCCTCTCCTTTTATAAGTTGAAGAGGATAAGGTGAGGAGGTTAGGATGATCCCACTAAATCATGAAAGTGAGTAAGATCCAAACCATTCGGAGGCCACCTCACCATGGAAGTTTCTCCTTCTAGAATATTCGAGAAAACACTCGTTTTTTCCACGTGTAATCATTCTCGCACCCTACCTATAGAGCAACCTGCGAACCTCTCGCAACCCATCTATGGTGAAACTTGTGAGAATTAGGCATTCTCACACCCTACCTATATAGCAACCTGTGAACATCCTCTTTAATAGGGTTTTTACAAAGGAAAATAAAACTTATTTTCTCAGGAAAAGTTATTCTCCCTTCTTTCTTCAAGAACTTCGTCCACTGACCCCTCTAAAGGAAACAGATAGGTTTACATCATTAACAGTCATAGGGATGAAAAAAATAATGTGTAACAGAGAGCCCCCCAAAGTATGAAGTTAGAACAGAGTGATAGTTGAAATACTTTGTTGAGTGTGTGTAGGGAACAAGAAACAGTTGGTCGGAAACCTGCCAACAAACAAGGAAATACAGTACAATAATATATCATCACTGAGGTAGGCATTCCCATACTCAAAATACAAATGACTCAAAGCATAAATGTCGACATGCGAAGATCCATATCAAGTAAGACAGGTCATGGCCACCAAACATACACTATGGATCCATGCCATTATGAATCAAATCTGAACATAGCCACCAGAAATACACTGTGGATCTATGTGTTAAATACTCAAATTTGAACATAGCCATGAGACATACAATGTGGATCTATGCAATAGTACAAACTAAATATACTCCAACGCAACCTAAATCTATTAGAAAAGATCCAGGGTCTTCATCTCCACCACTCTATAGTATGAATCTAACCATGTGAATACATGTGTCAAAGTCGAACATGGTAGAAACCACTTGATTATCGGTCATTAGTGTATACCATTAACAAGCGTGAGGGAAATCACCATTAATGTCATTGACTCCCAAGGTACACTGGTACAATCCAACGAATGTGAATTAATGAGCTGAAGTTGAACACTTGGTGGAATCTCCCAATCAGAGGTCAATAATGAAAACCCACTGTCGAAAACGAGGAAACCTTCCATTGAGGCATGCAAGTTCCAAGGTACCAATTGGTTTCTAAGTCTAATTCTTGGATAATGAGTTGAAGTCGATAGGAAAAGACTCGTCATAGGAGGGCCTTAATGTATCCCCCATCAATGACATGAAACAAGTAACAAGATGTAGATCAGAGTAACAAGTGATTCAAGACTAACTCAAGGATGGTCAACACAACAGAAGGCTTTAAGACTGCAGAAATGGCCGACGCAATAGAAGGCTTTCTGGGTTGAATTTCTCTTTGAACATATTGACCATACGACAACAGTCTTGGAAATACTGACTCAACAACAAGGATCACAGACCAATTTGTAATCTTATAGGAGTATGATCAGGAGACAAGTGGATTTTCCAACCTAGACACAAGGTGAGTGAAAGGGTGTCATGTTCAAAAGCAACTCTTCCATGAAGTACAAGTTTAGATACATTTCTTTCCCAATTTTTTCCCCCACCATTTCTAGCGAGTACCTCTTTATTTTTACACAAGCTTGAGGAGGATAACATATGCTTGTTGATGTAATCTCATCCTTTGGACGATTCCCTCAGAGTATGTTTAATGAACCATAGGAAGGAGTGGTTCAGTCACATATGGGCCTTTCAATGTTTGTTTTACGAGTCCAAAGAAAGAAAACTCGGGGGTTTTTCATGTTTATAGAGTCTGAAAAACACTTAAAGAAAAATCTCTCAGTGTATTTTTCGTAAAGTAGTCTGAGGAGACCGAAAAAGAGATAAACTATCGCTCAACAGACGTTTTCTTCAAATACTTTAACGAGCGTGAAGAGAACAAGGTCGCTCGGCAATCTTTTCATGTTTAGAGAGTCTAAAAAGAGCTTAAAGAGAACTCCAGGGGTTCGTTTTTCATATAACCTTTATGAGTCCAAAAAAGTGATAAAAGTATACTCGGTTGCATTCTCACGTATTTACAAGTATGAGAAAGAAC
>SNQJ01S0121076.1:30181-40893 GCA_010110895.2 Picea sitchensis
AGAGCTCTTCTATCAGATTTGTGATTAATTTAATGCACCAATGTATCAATTGTTTTTTGGCCAGAACTTGTAGAGGATATCAACAAAAGCATTAGAAAACTTGCAAGAAATAATAGATTGGTATGTGGAAAATAATTACACCGACATTCACATGTATGGATGTAATGCTCCACCCCACCTATTACCCATGTATGTTTTATATAAACTTCTATCCAAGGAAGTGGCATACCAAACAATGGAATTTGATGTAGCAACCACCTTGTAGATTGCGAACAAAATTAGTTGGCCCAGTTTCCCGATCAAGCTAGAAAAATTCACATTGAAAAATATCATGCATGCGAGGAAGGAGGTCTTAGCTCTAAAAGAGATAATATTGTGTACATGGACAATAAATAACTATGACCCCAAAAATGTAGTGTATAACCACTACAAATCCTTAAACATGGTACCCCACTTTGAAAACGAAATAGGGGAAGAAGAAATTTTCCGCTAGGCTAGGTCATATGAAGAAGTATTGGCCCGTGTAGCAGGTACACCCTAGGATGATTATTTTATGGTAGAATATGAAGAGAATAAAATCATGTTTCAACAACAAATACAGAAAGTGATAAGGGACACAGAGGATAAGATCGACGTGGATGACAGAGCCCAAAAATAAAAAGATGAAGAAGCTCTAAGGAAGTTGTTTGAAGTCGAAGAGAGGGATAGGTGAACAAAACAATAGGAAAAATCATCCAAAGATATTGAGACATCCCACAAAGTCGTGGAGGAAGAAAAGGCTCATGAAATCATGGAGAAATCTAGGGACATGGAAGAGTCACATGCCCACAAAGCAGTGAAAGCTGAGAGAGCCCATAAATCCATGGAGGATGAAGCTGCAAAAAAATAAATGAAGGAGAACAAAGAGGCCGCTCGCGTGGCCGCTAAGGAACATGAAAGGATCACAATAGAGCCACACATAGATTCAAATTTAAATAAGAATAAAGAGAAAGAGGAGAGAAGTAGAATGTCCATCCCCAGAGTGACCAAAGAAATATTAGTCTTGACCTCTCCCCTGAATCCAGGGACTCCTTTGAACATGATATCATCTGAATTATCATATTCATCCCTAAAAATTTTAGAATTTGATGATGAATTGATTACTTTAGGGAATTTTTACTACAATAATTCAAAGTAGGGAATCAAACGGAGGTAGTCAAAATGAAAGAAAACAGGGGAGACCTTAGGACAAAAGAAACCCAAAAGAAGTACTAATTGGCCTATAATTGGAGAGAACCCACATAAAGAAGAAGACGGGACAACAAAAACATTACACACGTTTGTAGGCACAAACTCTATCATAGTCAATAGCCTTAACTGCAGGGTAGAGGAGTATAAACGCAAGGTAGTGGGCCTAGAGAAAGAATTACAACTCTAGAGACAAGAAATAAAATGTGAATTCCAGATCAAAGTAGATGAGGAAAACCAGATACATGTATAAGAGGTTGAAAACACCACGTTGATATATACTCAGGAGATATCGAGCCTTATGGTGAAAGGGATATAACATGAACAACTAGCCAAACAAAAATGCCACAAGATATCTCTCCTCGAGGAGGAAATGAAACAAATTCAGTTGGAAGGAAACAAAGAAGGAAATGAATTCCTAGCCATGTTTAAAGAGGAATATGTCGAACTAAATGAACAATTAAAAGAGGCACATGTCAACTTCTTCATGGAATTGAAATACATCCAAGCATACAATGAAGAAATCACAAAACTAGTTGATCGATTAGCATAAGTAAAAGGCCAGTATGAAGAAATGGAACATGCATTTGAGAAAATAAAATAGTGGCATAATGCATATAGAACATCCCCTACAACACTACTCACGCTTACCAAGAGGGAACAAGAAAAAGAATAGATGTTGTTGGATAGATGGAATAATTTTTGTCCTAATATACAAGGATCAATAAACAACACGAAGCAAGCATGCCCCAAAATATGGACCACAGTCGATGAGATCCTAGAAATGTCCCACATGACTTTGAATAATGAATTGAACCTAGAAAGACTGAGTGAAAACATGATAGAGCAGGTAATATCCATAAGAGAGAAGGAAAAACAAGAAATAGAGGCGCTGGACAAAATTGATAGGGAAACCATCACCCAATATATGACCTAACCAGTGAAATGCATGATAGCGATAAAAGACTTTACAAATAAAACAATGAAGGATATGAAGACAAAAGTCACCAACATAATATGTAATGGTGAGATAGAGATAGAATAAAGGAAATAAAACAAGATAAGAAACATAATACAAGCATCTGAATTATGGTCTGACTTTGTGAATCATCCCAGTTCAGGAAGTGCTTGACATTCCTGCAATTTTTGTAAATACACAAGTGAAAATATTAGAGAATAGGAAACAAAATGAGGTAATTTTCATATGAGATGATGATAGTTATAGAATGAAAATAGACTCTATTATCTTATAAAAGAGAGCTCCTAATTTTATAGAAAGACTTTTGTGGATTGCACATATTGATAATACTACTATCTCTATATGAACAAGAAGCAAAAGGCATATGTGATCATAACTATTGTAAAATGTAATAGGGATTCTTCTTCTGATATGTTTGTCGTGGGTCATTTCAAATTCTTTTCATATGAATTATTTCTATGTTTTGTGTCTAGGATTACTCATATATGTTACAATTCCTGAATGAAAGCAATGTTGATGTTACAGGTTTTTTCTACAATTAATTGTGATTAAATATCCGATTTCATTGTGTTAACGAGCCATTGAATGGTATGAAATATTTCAACTTCCAGTATCACTATATTTGGTTGTATTCATTCTTATTAGTCTTGATCGTGATTAGGATATGTTAAAGTAGAGTAGATATATATTAGAAGTTGTAATTTCATTTCTTCTCTAGATAATTTAGATCAAGATTTAGATTAAGTTGGTGTGAAGCAATTCACATGTCTTCTCCACCTTACACAACCCAATGGAAACCAGTCCCATATATTGGTTGGAAGTTCCATCCCAAATGAGAGTGATCCTAATTTGGGGCTTGCCATCGAGCACTCTCCCTTACCCGCTTCACATGCCAATTCGACTCGTCCACAAAAATGGAGCTAGAAGGAGGGCCATCGAATTGAATGTATATAAAATAATTGCAAAATATTACCCATCCTAATCCTCTAAGGAACCCGACATAGAAAGGTGAAACCCAATATTTGAACCATGAGATAATACTTAATACATAGCCGAGCCTTGTGCCGACAATTTCTCAACAAACCAGTCAATATAACATGCCTATGGTCTACTATGAAATATCACAACCTATTGACCTATGTTGTGAGGGCCACACACACTTGTTAGAACAATCTCATGTTCTTACTTGCAATTCGAGAAGAAATATTGGATTCACACTTTCACAATTTCCTTCACAAATAGACCAAACCTAAGTGCGATCTAAAATTCCAATCGTGGAAAGTAAGTCAATCGATGTTGATAACTGAACCATCAATTCCCCTAACTAGAAATTATCTGATACTCTTCAGGGAGTTAGTCACCCATATGAATTCAATACTAAAAATTATCTACTAGCTGATGGAGGTCAATCACCCATTTCACTGCATTATCCAACTAGAACCCCCAAAGGTCCACCTGAAGGAGGACCCAAAGAAGAAAACCTGAGATCCACAAAAAGTATGGCTAGATCTAATGGAAATCAACCCAAAAATTAGCCATGGTTATCTAGGGATGTATTTGTGGTTCTCATAGGAGTTCACTCTCTACCTAAGCATTGAGAAAATTTTCTCCCTAAGTTCGACCTTGACAAAAAGGATCTAGCTGAAGACTACATCAAGAAATTCATGATTTCTATCAAATTTATTAATGCAGAACATGAAGAGTAAAATTTATTATGTTCCAAAATGCGGTTACCACAAGGAGTAAAATTAAAACTTCTCCATCAAAATATTCTTCTACCCCAAAACTTTCTAGCACATCAGTAGCCCCTCACACCAACTACCCTAATACCAAGCAATATTCCCATTCCTCTGCAACCTCTAAGTTGGAATACAATTTCCTATATGACCTTAAAAGAACAAAGGATAACATTTATCTCTTTTAACTCTTAAAGATCCCAAAGATTCAAGAATTTTTTATCAATAATGTGCAGGGATCAACTTCTACTAAAACACCATAATATATTCTGGGAGGGGGTAAAGAAAGGGAGGGAATGATCCAAAGTAATAATAATGAGAATAAATTTCTGCAAAATCAATTAGCTGTCAATTCCTCTTTGTTAGGAAAAAGGTAAAAATCTACAAATCCTCCTTTCTTGATAACCTTCAATATTTTCAATAGAAATGTTTACAACTACATGGTTGATTCGGGTGCATCCTCTAACTTAATGCCATACACAATATGCCTAGTTGAACGCTACACCTAAAGAATATGATATTCAAATAATCCAATTAAACCAATCAACCGTGAAGGTCATGGGAGAATTGAAAAGTGTGTTGATTAGACTAGCATCTAACCCAAAGGTGCATAAGATGATTTCCATTACTATGGTGGACATACCTGAGACATATGGGATTTTTTTGAGTCGAGATTGGTCAACTATGTTTAAAGGATATTTTTCTACTGTTTGGTCTCATGTCTGGCTACCCTATAATGGGAAGAAGAATCAAATGAGGGTGGGAAGAGAAAGGTACATGAAGTACATGGTTACAAACCTTAATGACCCAAATTATCCTATTATGTTTAATCACTCAATCGTGGGTAATTACAGCTTGGACGTTGTTTTGGGAATTTCACCATTGAAATATCACCTTACATGGAATTAGACATGCAATATAAACTCCTTCATTGAACTTAGTTTTTTGAGCCCAACTGTAACATAGTATATAGGTTGAATACTAAATTTTATGTACAAACTAACTTTGATACAAATACTAACACAAAAAGTGATGAAATTAATTTTGAATAAAAAACTAACCCTTGTCCACAAAGCAAACTAATCCCAACTCTAGACATGTGGACCCTTTTCTTTGACAGATCCAAGTCTAATGGAGGAGTAGGTACTGGATGCATCTTGAAAGATCCTAAAGGTAAGAAAAATCTTATAGCACGTAGACTTGAATTCCAGTGCACCAAAAATACTACTGAGTATGAGGCTCTCATCCATGGATTAAAAAAATCAATAGATATTAACACCAAATTGATAAAGGTGTTTGGATATTTTGAAATTGTAATTAGACAAGTAATAAATACTATCCATCACATCTGCAGTCATATCAAACACTACCAGTAATAGGTATGGGATCTAATAACAAATTTTAAAGATTTTAATGTCAGTCATATACCTCATTCTCTTAATTATGATGTATATTTATTAGAAAACATTGCATCTAAGTTAATCCCATATGAAGGAATGATGCTTGAAACTTTATTGAAATGTTATACAGGCCATCGATACCTGATAATATCTTTAAATGAAGATTCTTCGATGATGATAAACAAATCATAAAATTCTTGCACATGAAAGACACTTTTAAAGACTTATCCATTGATGAACATCAACATGAACGAGAAATAAATGATTAGATGCTAGTTCCTCTAGGGATAATGATCACATAAAAAATATCTCAAACCAATACTATTCCTAGACCCATGGTAGGACTCGAGAATATCTATGAACTATGAGGAATTGCAGGAAAAGTTCAAGAAGGTGACCAACTGTAAGACCAAAAATTCAATCATGTAGTTTGAAGTCATCAATTTGGGAACTGATGATCATCCCCAAACTGTAAATATTGGTATCAATTGTTCTCCACAAGAAAAATCAAGATTTCATTAAATTGTTCAAGGAGTACAAAGATGTATTTTCATGGACATATGATGATCTTAAAACTTTTGATACTAGAATTATACAACATGTTATTTTGATGAAGCCGTAGATAAAACCCGTCCAACAAAAGCTAAGAAAATTGCATCCTAACTTAGAACCTCTAGTGAAGAAGGAATTGAACAAAATCATGTCTGTCGATTTGTTTTTTTCCTGTCAGACATTCCCAATGGATTTCCAATCTGGTCCCTATCAAGAAGAAGAATGGGGATATTAGACTCTGCGTTTATTTAAAAAATTTGAATAGAGCCTTGGAGAAAGACAATTACCCTGTACCCCCGATGGAGAAAATATTGTAGTGTGTTTCTGGATTTGATATGTTATCCCTCTTAGATGGATTCTCAGGCTACAACCAAGTTCTGATTTCTCACGATGATTAGTTGAAAACAACATTAAAAACCAAGTGGGGAACCTATGCATATAAGAGAATTCCCTTTGGATTAATTAATGTAGGGGAAACTTTCCAGAGAGACATTGATGTAGAATTTAGGGGATTAATTGGAAGATCAGTGGTGGTCTACCTAGACGATGTCACTACTTTCTCTAAGATAAAAGGGACCACATGAATAATCTAAGGTATATTTTCACCAGGTGTAGAAAATATGGCATCTCCTTAAACCCCATAAAATATATATTCATGGTAAATGAAGGAAATATCTTGGGGTTTGTAGTCTCCAAATTCAGAATAATGATATATATAGAGAGGATAGTAGGGATTTCTAAAATTTCCTTTCCCCATAATAATAAATCTTTGCAGTCCTTTCTTGGAAAAATAATTTTTGTAAGGAGGTTTGTTCCAAGCTTCTCTTAGACTGTCAGACCATTCCAAGATATGATAAAAAAGGATGATGAATTTAAATGGGATCCCAAGGAAAGGGAATCCTTCATAAAAATAATGGAATAAAAAGCAAAGGCTCCAGTCCTATTAATCCATGATTTTGATCAAAACTTCATCCTCTACACATTCACGGCTGATACTTCATTTGCAGTTGTCCTCACTCAGAAGAACAAGGAGGGGAATGGATTCCCATTATATTTTATGAGTTCAAGGTTACAGGAAGTAGAGCAGGACTATGTTGAGGTAGAAAAACAAGCTTATGCTGTTTTCAAGGCAGTAAAAACACTTCAGACCTTACCTGTTAAAATCCAAAAATAAGGTAATAGTGCCTTACACAGAGGTCCAAAATTTTCTTATACAAAAGGACCTAGGGGAGAAAAGGGCCAACTGGATGACAAACTTGCAGGAGTATGATTTAGAAATCAAGGCTGTGAAAATTGTAAAAGGACAAGGTCTATGAAAACTTGCTACTAACTTAGAAGGAGTTTCCAACAATGATGGGGAATTATATGATGAAGAGACTATGGTTGAAGAACAAGACTGCTATGTCCATGTTATATAAGACTCTTGGCACCATGAAATAAAATATTATTTGATGCATGGACATGATCCTCACTATTTGGAGCCAATAAAATGGAAGGACCTCGGGTTGAAGTTTTTCAAGTACTTGTTATCCCCTAGCCTAGGGATAACTAAGGAGATCATGTCTCGAGGCCCACAGGATATAGAAATGGAGTACCGAGAGCTAGAGGAATTGAGCATGGCCTCGGAGGGTCCCTCTTTTCTTCAGTGCAGTCCATTCATCACCACCAACAATATCCATCCCACTAGCTTGGTACTGAAGTAACGGTGGGTCTTGCTCCATGAGTTTATGAGTTCGGGTATCATCGTTTGTATCACTTTTATTTTTGAAGTATTTGAATATGTTGTATTGAATCCTTCTTCATTTCATTACATTTTCTTGAAAATTATGCTCTTTTCCTTGTTTATACTTGGAAGGGTAACACGGTGCCCTAGTAAGTTGGTTTCCCTTTAGGATGGGTTGCTACTGGGTGGGTTTGTGAAAATCCATCGTCTGTTCCCTCTATACTTACCACTTTACATCCTTATTCCTTCCATCCCCCTATCCTTGTTTGGGCATTGGGATTGGCTACGCTAGGAAAGGTTGTACCTTACCTTGTGGGAAGAAGGGGCTAAAGGCCCAGACGCTAAAAGTAGCTAGCAAGAGTTAAAATCCAATGTTGAAACCTTTGAGATGCTTCGCTCAAGGATCCTCGAGAAAGCTGTGAAAAACTTCTCAGTAATAAAAGGGGACCCATAAGATACATAAACACTCAAGGTACTAGTTGATGGATAGGAGGTATCATCACTATCCAACTTATTATGACCATGGGCATGTAGCGGTATGACACTACCACCTATCTGGTCTCCAAACTAGGGTAGTATCTCTTGGTGGAATAGCCAAGATAAAGGGGGTCTCATCATGAGCCAACCTTCTCATTTTCGTTAAATGATTTTGGATAATGCTGTCACCTCTGGTCATCAAGCATGACAGTGGCCCTCAACTATTCCCTTGAAGTACAAAAGCAAAAGATTAAAAGGAAAAAAGGTAATAATAAAAGGCAATGAATGGGATAGAAAAAAATTGCAGTTATGGCAAGGTGCAACTCTCCCTCTACAAAGGAAACCACATGTAATACTTTACATTTCCCTTTTATTACATGCACCCCATGCCCAAATACTTACCCTATGCCACCTCATACACTTACATGACTTGGATTAGATCCCACCTGGGAAACACCCCAAAATTAAGAAAGGTTAGCCCAATAGGACACCTTGAGACCTTATCCAAACCGAACTTGTCAAGTTGCATAACGTCTTTGAGCATTTGTCTGGGTTAAGGGGGGTTTGATGCACATGTTTAGGTAATTTAATTATTGGATGTGATTTACATGATATGATCCCTCTGACGTATGAACCCCTGGAGGGCGTAATTTTTGCTGTAGGACCTTGCCCGATGGATAGGTACACATGAGGGAATGATTAGCTCACACCTTCATGGGGGCTTAAATACCACAAATGGATGCTGCAACCCTAGCTAGGGGTAAGAAGAAACTGAATATTTGCACCAGGAAAAAGAAGGATGTTTCCTTCAGAGGCACCTTGGCAGACCTAGACCCAGGGGGGAACTTTCTCTTCCACATGGAAATTTGTCTTTGAGGGCCTTGGACATTACCATCATGAACCTAGATTCCATCCAGAGCTAGGGTTTTCATTTTGGAGGCATTTATGAGCCTAGTGGCACGTGTGGGCATAATCTAAGGCCTTTGGAGGCCAAACACCCTACATTTTAGGCTCAACGTTCCACCTTTAGGCCTCAACGTCACCCTACAAGGGAACAACGCCACTCTTGGAGGTGTATTTAGATGCTAATTAATTTTTATTATGTCAAAATTGAATTTTATTGCAAATTGGCCAGATCGACCTTATTTTGACCTGGAAATTAATCAAAGGTCAAAATTTTGTATAAATAAACATAAAGTGCTCTCATTTTTACATCACAACTCAGATCTCACAAAAGGGAGGACTGAAATTTTCTCCCTAAAGGGGTTATTGGATGAAATTACCAAGTCACACTTGCTTGGAGGATATTTTGGATACATTTTGGATCATTTCTTGGTGAAATTTTGGCAAATCTAGGGTTTTTGTGCTTGATTATTCTTGGTGAAGTAAATAAATTTGAAATTTTCATTTCATGACAAATGTCTATGGTATGTTTACTTGTTCATATGTAATATTATGAAATTGATTGCTTGAAACCCTAGGAGTAAGAAACATAAGGTGATTCTTTCTTGCTTTTTATTTTGCTAGTTTTGCTTAAGAAGATCTTGTCTAGACAAACTTCTAGAGCCCTAAAGTGCTAGCACTTTAAAAGCTTTGTCTAGTTCTTATTGCATTAAATATTTTTCAAGAGTCTAAGGATAAGAGAAATCACTAGGGCCTAGAAGTGCCTACACCCTAGTTGAACCTTCTCTTTGAGGCTTGTTGCTTGAGAGCTTAAGGTACTACTTCTCAAGCTTCCACCTTGTTATCTTTTAGACACGTATAATCATTGTTGTCTCTCCAAGTTAATGTGCTGATATACTTGACTCCATAAACCCTAAAGGCACTAGTCTCTTGTCTCTCTTTTGTTGGAAGGTTGATCAAACACTCAAACACTATTCTCTTAAGCTATTACTAATTAAATATAACACTAATTTAGACTAGATCGCTAACTTTCTTGCTGCTGTTATAAATGTTTGCTACAACCATCTAGCTGCAAAATGTTTTCTGCATAATTGACTTTGAATGATAGCTAAACACTTCATGTCAGACAATTGGTTTAGATTGATGGACAGTTGGTTTGGATTGTTGGTTGTCATTGATGTCAACCTTTGGATATTGATATTGTAGATTGATGTAAACTCTTAGAGATTGATGCCAACCCTTGAGTATGTCTAAAAGCTCTAGAGGTATGATTAAGGGACTTCAATTTGATTGATGTATAATGGTATGAAGTTTAATATATTTTCAAGTAAGACTATTCTAGATGTATAGTACATGTCATGCCATTTCCGGTGATATGTGGAACATCACATAACTCCTCACGATTAGAGAGTTATGGCCATATGAAGTTGGAGAACCCTAAAGAGTTATCTAGAATCCCCTAGAAGGTTAAAGAAGTCAATTATTCTAGAAGCTCCTAGAAGAAGTGTACTAGTCAAATTGATGATAACTAGGAGTTAATCATGGGTATAGTTTTTGTATCAAGAAATAAATTAAATAATAAAGTGGTTGGAACAAGAAGTTAGTTAAGGGAAAAGAAGTTATGAATTGACTAATTATAGAAAAGTTAGTTGCAACAAGAAGTTGTGAGTAAAGATAAATTATTTAAATAATAAAGTAGTCAAAGTGGTTGTAAA
>SNQJ01S0121078.1:10504-22207 GCA_010110895.2 Picea sitchensis
TATATTTTCCTTGGCTAAGGAAAATCTCATCTGGCCTCTGCCACACCTCCAATCCCAAGAAATAGTGCATTAGACCTAGATCCTTCATCTCGAACTCTAAAGTGAGTTCCCTCATGCACCCATGTGTGAGCTTCTCATCCCCTGTAAGAAACAGGTCATCCACATATAGGATCAATGGGAAACCATCCCCAAGCTCATCAAATAACTGTCTGATATGGCATATCATGCCCTATGTGCCTGCTTAAGCTCGTCCAAAGATTCCTTCAATCTACATACATGAGACTCACGTATCTTTATGGTTTCTCTATGTACACTTCTTTTGCGCTATTGGAGAAAGTGTCTCATCATAATCTTCTCCCTCTTTCTGGGAGAATCCTCTAGCCACAAATCTTTCTTTTTACTTCTCTATGCTTCCATTTGCAACATGCTTGATCTTGTAGATCCACTTGGAAGTCACCACTGACTTACCTTCTAGTCTCAGAACCACTTTCCACACATCATCCTTCATGATGGAATGGTACTCTTCCATCATGGCATCCTTCCACACTCTTGCTGCTTAGCAACTTCCTCATAAGTGGAAGGTTCTGAATCAATGATCTTCCTCATCAGTGCCACATATATGGAAACTTGTGTGGTCTCTTTCTCTCTCTGAAACTGAGACAAAATCCATATCCTAGTCCTTATGAAGACAAAGAGAATCCTTCTAGGAGATCTCACATCTCCTAGAAGCCTCTAAAGCTACGATCTAGCCTCCTCAACTCATGGCATCTGTTTGTCAGTCCTAGAAGATGTCTCTTTCTCCCTATGAATGATCTAGTCTTCCTATGAGTCAACTAACTTTCTCTGAGATCATGCTCACTCTGAAGCTAGACTCCCTCTGAGTCTATATAATCTCTGGAGCCATCTGCTCCTTCTGCATTTGTTGACTTCCTCTGAAGTCTAATCTCATATGTACTGTACTGAGAGGTTGTTCCTCCCTACTGGATCTTGAGGGCTAACTCCCTTTGAACTCTAGCTCCTTCTGAGTTGGTGCTTGGTGGGGCCGCCTACCTCACCATTGGTGGAGCCATCTGCTCCTCCTCATGATATGTCCCATTAATGCCATATATCTGCATCCCCTTTGCATCTTGCAAAGTATCATGACACCATGCTAGTCTCTTCCTAGTCACTGCAACATTTCTGGGTAGGCCCTTATGGCTCTATTGTCTCTTCCTGATGATCTAAAGAGTGATCAAATGAACTAGAGGGATCTGTACAGTCATCTTCAGAGCCTTTTTCTCCTCACAATCAATCTTCGTATGAGATACTCTGTATCCGACAAAAGTACCCTTCTTGTCAGAAGGTTTTGACTTTGTCCTCTTTTCCTTGTGTACGTTCATGCACACAACTCTATGTCTGGATAGTCTGCTCCATGTCTCAGCTAGAGACCATCTAATTTATTGCCTCCTGCAACCGTCGTTATAGCTCCCTCTCAGAGCTATCACCTATGACTTGCCCAAAACAAGAGTAACAACAACCAAGAACATCCCCTAGAGGAGATCGATTTCATCCTGCAAACAAGTGCATCATTAATACTAAACAATGATTATTTACTTAATAATCATTGTATCAACATCATTCAWGTGTTACTAAACATTTGATATTGATGGAACTCTAAAGACTGCTATTCTAGTTACAACACTTACTTAAGCTATAGCAATATGAAATATCAAACATGATATGCAAACCTGGAGTCTAGCTGTTTCTGTCCCATTTGAGTTGTTTTCTACTTCCCGATCATGTGTTTGGAAGCACCACTATCTAAAAGGCACAGTCTTCATCTTTTGACTCCTTTGCCTTTTCCTAGGGTGTGGACTCTTCCATGTCAGCTGCATGTGCATGATGCTTCCCTTGTTCATCCTTATGGGGACATTGAGAGGCATAATGTCCCAACTTCTTACAATTGTAACATCCGACTTTTGACACATCCTTCTTATAACGTGGTCTTTTAGCTTTCTTTGGATTGACTTCTCTTCTTTCTTTCCTTTTCTTCACATGAGTGGCAAGAGCTTGGTTTTCATCATCATTTTTCTTTTGAGATTTGGAAATTAGCCTCGATTCTTCGTGGGTACAATCTGACCATAACTTGTCAAACTTGGGCAGTTTGCTTCTTGCACAAATCCCTTGAACAAATGGGTCCCAAGAGGAAGGAAATCCATTGAGTGTAGTAGTCACGAGTTTAGCGTCATCCACTGGGTCTCCAATAGCTGCTAACTGGTCCTTGATTTGCGATATTCTCATGAAATAGTTGGAGACTATTTCTGACTTGTTCATTGTCACGTTTCTGAGTTGATGCCTTAGAGTAAGCTTCCGACTGGTATTCTTTCTTTCATAAAGTCTGGTTAGGGCATCAAACATTTCCTTCGGTGTCTTCAATTCTGATACATTCAGTATTAGATGATCCTTAATCGAGTCTGTCAAGATCCTCTTAGCCTTGACTTCATTCTTCCTGAACTTTGCTTTGTCTACTTCCTCTTCTGGTTTTGGAAGCATCTGCTTGACATGATCCAATAACTCATTCTCTTCTAGAATGAGAAGTACTCTATGCTTCCAAGATCTGAAGTTATCTGCTACATCCAATCTATCCTCAACTCTCATATTGGTTGACATTTTCGCCGATAGAAACCCTAGATCTGAGAAATTTCAAATTTCTGAACTTCACGGAATTGCAACCAGAGTGTTGCAGGGGGTGCGCTAGGGTAGGGCGAACTGCTCTGTGGAGAAATTAGTCCCAACGCCTTGGAACTAGTGCTCAACGAGCTTGACAAAGATATTACGGTGCAACGATAACGTATTGCTGCAAACGATCTTCCTTCTAGTGGTTAGACTGTTCTGAAGATAACCAACTCTGATACCATGTTAGATTTTTATTAACTTTACAGAGCAATTAGGTTTACCAGTATATTTAGATCTTCTTTCACACTAGCATTTATATCATGTACTGGAAATAAGAGCAGCAGTAACAAGCACAAGAAGACACAAGAATTTATCTTGGGGAAACCCCAAATGAGGGAAAAACCTAGCCAACCTTTCTTAGAGAGATTACGTCCAAACAAGTCCAACCATGAACCAACAGATAAAACCTAACACAATGGCTAGCTAAAGATACAACCAAAAATACCACCCCAATTGCAACAACAACACCATACAAGAGTAGTGCACTTCTACCAAGGGTAGCACACAAGAGAGAGTTACCACAAAGACTGAACAACAAGAAACTTTTGCTACTGCAGTTGTTGCATCACCTTCCTCAGACTTGCACCTTCCTTTTTTGTGGATGAGAGAGTGTGAGTGAGTGTATAAAATGAGCCAAGGCGCCTTGTATTTATAGTCTTCTTGACCTCCTTATTGAGTCGACTTCTCCTTTGGGATGGTGTCACTTCATTATTCTTTATTCTTCTGGGTTGACTCCTCTTCTGGGGTATTTCCATATTTGTTCAATGGTTCTCTTTCTTTTGGAATCTTCTTCTTGTCTAAGATAGGTCATCTAGGATGGAAAGTACCTCCCGCAGCTACAAAACATCAACAAAACCAAGAAGCTAATCCCTAGAAGATATATTTACTAGAAGAAATTTGATAATCGTTTAAAAGAAAAWTCCCAATTGGCAAATTGTTTTTTTTTWAAACTAAAAGAGGACATTGTATTTCTATATATGGACAGTAAAAGTACATTCATAGAGGACCTKCCATAGCAGAAACCAGAACCCTAATTCAGTGAATATCTAAAAGGGTAATCAAAGGAGTCTGAGCTGGGGGCTGCCAAAATGGAAACCAACCCCCACACTATTACATAAGAGAGACTATACAACATTATCCAGTTTGATACATTTCGTACAACCCCCTTAAGATGAGGCAAAAGCGGGGGTAGAATCATAAAAAACCGGAAGGACTTAAACATCAGGAAGACAAAACAAGTGTGCAGAGAAAAAGCCAGAGACAAAAGATCAAACCCAACACATGGATTTTTGAGCTCCTCCGAGAATTCCAGACATTCCTTTCCTTTGTCGACTTTGCCGATCTTGCCATCTACAACACTTGGCTCGTCGTCGTCCTCCTCGATCTGAATTGGGCGAGCATGCGTTCCTGGGGGGTTTGGGTGTTGGGCCTCCTTCCTAACTCGGAATTTGATTCTGAACTGCGAGCGACAAAAGAGGTCGAATTTTCCATCAAGAATTTCAATCGCCTGTACGGTTCTGTCATTATCTCTTTTGGCCTTTGCCATAGCCTGAGCGACCATAGCTTTCACTATCCAATACATTTCCTCCAATTGAAAATATATGGTTTCTCTGGTGCGGGTGTATTTAGGGTCGTCCACCCAGTACTGCACTTCTCTTGCTATATCGACGTCTGAGGTTAAGTGGCGTTGGCGCCTCACAACTTCCTCAATGCCCACAACATGTTTCCTTTCCTTCTCTGTGCTCAGGTGCTTGAAACGCATCTCGGCCTTCCATGCTGCTCGAGCCGCCCTTGAATGGATTGTCGAGCCTTTCAAGGATGAGGGTTCCGATTGTTTTCCTTTTGGCCCTGCACCCTTTCTGGCCATGGCTCTAAAAATCCTAAGATCCACTTCCTCAAAGATTGTCTCCTTATTGTTTTTGTGGTTAGTCTGGACCTGAGCCCTCCTGCCTAAGCTAGAATGGAAAGAATGCCGCGGAGGATTCTTGACGTTCTTCGACCACCTCCGACGCTTCCAATACTCAGACTCGATCTTTTTTTAATTCTTGGGGCGCCGAGACTTGGCCAATTTATTTATCAAACTGGCATGCCCGTAGAGGGCAGCAGTCCCAAGGCCACAATGTCCTTTCCTCCTTGCGATGGATCGGTCCATTGTGCCTGTCACATGGATCACCCAGGAGGAGGTTGTACCTGTCGTCCTTTCACCTTGCTTCCCGTAACTACCATATTTATGACTCTCCTCCTCCATCTGAATCTTATGCAAGATCTCATTATTTTTCATCACCTTCCCATGATGACGGTACTCTACCTCAATCTGCAATAATAAGCCTCGATCCTTCTAGTATTTCGCCGACGTACTGATCTGAGCGCTGCATGAGAAGCCTCGACCCATCCAACCATCCTCTCTAGAATTCATCAAATTATTACAGAACATTGGGATGGTCGATATGAAAGTCGACCCTTTCTAGGGCATGATCCCTCCCGTCCCGACGAGAGCCCATCGCATCATAGCCGACAATTGTTTCCTCTATCTCGTCATGGGGCCTAATGGTTTTCTCTGATTCGCCAGTTGGGTCCTGATCTCTCAGCCGTTTGACTGCTGTCCCGATACCTTTTTCCGACTCCCCACTTGTCATCTTCTCCTCTGCCCGACTCATCATGTGTCGTCTCATGTCAATTTCATTTAGTTTCGTGGCTTCTTGCCAAGTAGTGTAGTCCGTGGAGTCCCCCAAATGCCACCTCGCCATTCAAGAACTTTGTTGGACTCCTACGTTGTCCAAGTAGTCTGCCACTGAGTTGGCTCTTCTTCTTACCTGGGCTGGGATTAGCACCTAGAAGTGTTGAATTATGCTAGAAACTTGCGTTCAACCATGAGACAGTCTCCAGTTTGTGGATATTTTTTCTGGGTTTGCTCCCTCTCTCAAACGTTTAAGAGTCGTTATGATAAGGAGAGAGTCACCTTCCTCCAACAGACTCATTATTCCCTGGTGTTTGGCCATGTCCAAGCCTCTGATGAGCCCTTCCAACTCCGCGACATTATTGGAATTATACCCCATATTGCTGGTGAACATGGCCAAGATTCTCCCCTCCGAATCTCTCAGAAGGCCCCCCGCTCTAGATTTCCCAGGGTTATCCTTGGAGGCATCGTCAAAATTTAACTTTATGGCTCCTTTTACCGGTGGTTGCCAAGCTTGGTTTGTATTTTCGGTTTTTCGAGTAGGATTTTTGTGAGCTTGTTGGAAGGCCAGGTCTAAGTTCCAGCATCTAAAGATGTCTTCTTCCTCCACAGGCAAAATTCGGTCTTCCACTGATCAAGTACTCACAGCTATAGATTCTTGCACATTCTCTTTAATTTTATTCCATACACAATGGAATGAGAGAATATTGTTTGGAAATTATTTTGTTCCTTTCTTTCCATAGGTTCCACATCAAAATCCCTGGAAATATCTCCCAAGCTTTGTTCAGGATGGAGTTTTGGAATGGTTCTACTAACCACTCAATGATTAGGCTTGTTGGGGTGTCCTTGTCGACCCTGGCTCTCCGGAACATCATTGCCCCATTGTCCCAGATCCTTCTCGCTTCCCCACAGGTACAAAAGAGGTGGGGGAGGGTTTCCTCCTCCGTTCTGCATAACATGCAGATGGAGGGGCCTTCAAACCCTTTCTTTCTTAGTTTGTCCCATGTTAGCACTTTTCTGGATAGGGTCAGCCACAGGAAGGTTGCAATTTTGGGCCAAATCCCAGGTTGCCAGATGCACTGCCAATCCTTTCTTTTGCCCGCTTCTGACAAATTTGTTGCTTGTAAGTAGGCATCTCCAACTTTGTACGTCCCCTCGCCTCTGTTTAGCCAACGGATAATATTCGAACCGTTTTTTATTCTTATCTGTCTGAGAGATAGCTTAGCTTTGATGCAGTTCCTGACCTCTGGGTCTAACTGAGCAGGCCAGTCTGCCGGATCTTTCCAAATTCTAACGAATTCCGAGTCGGGTCTCTTCCAATACTGATGGACTTAGGTCCAACCTTTTTCCATCATGGAGTTTCTAACCCGTTCCATTCCTTCTAAGTTTGCTAGGATTGGGAGTTGTTCACAGGCATCATCTCGGAAGAGAGCATTCCTCCCATTATGCACTTCCCAGAAGCTTTCTTTTTGAACTAGCTCTCTATTCTGCTAGGCTGTATTCTGAATGAGTGAACCAGGTCGATTCCCATCCATGCGAATAAGATCCTTAAGCTCCACCTCTGGAGCATATTTATTTTTGCATACTTTGGCCCAAAGAGCCTTTGGGTTAGTAATCCACCTCCATAATTTAGCTGCTTGGGCACGTCCTGCATGTAGAGGGTCCTTGATTCCTACCCCTCCATGGGACTTTGGTTTACATAACTTCTCTGAGGCCATTAAGGCCCATTTTTTTTCTTTTGTTGCACCCCCCTAGAGAAAGGTTCTTTGAAGAGTCGTGAGCTTTTTTTGCCAACACGAAGAATAAGTACAGGGGCATGGAGCTAAGGACAAACTTGATGAGAAGAATTATTCCAGGAAGAGTTAGGAATCTATGGGTCCAGTTGGTTAGCTTTGTTTCTAATTTTTCCAGCAGCCCTTGCCACGAAGAGTTCCGAATGGCTTTGTCAATTAGCAGGGCTCCCAAATATTTGGAGGGGAGACTGGCTCTTTGGAACCTAAGAATCCTGGCTATATTTCTTTGAANCTTGATGAGAAGAATTATTCCAGGAAGAGTTGGGAATCTATGGGTCCAGTTGGTTAGCTTTGTTTCTAATTTTTCCAGCAGCCCTTGCCACGAAGGGTTCCGAATGGCTTTGTCAATTAGCAGGGCTCCCAAATATTTGGAGGGGAGACTGGCTCTTTGGAACCTAAGAATCCTGGCTATATTTCTTTGAACATGAATATAAGTGTTTAGTTAAAGAAAGAAAATTGAGATTTAGAAAGGTTGATGATTGTACCTGAGGCCTCTTTATAGATGTCCAACACACGTCTAATAGCTCTGGCTTCTTTGACAGTGGGGACTTCCATGAGAAGGTTATTGTCGACAAACTGGAGGTGGGTCACGGGGTCTACCTCCTCTTGCAGTCTTATCCCTTGGATTTTCTTCTCAGTCGCCTCCTTCTAGAGTAGTATTCCCAACCCTTCCGCTAGGATGATATAGAGATATGGGCAGAGGGGGTCACCTTGGCGTCAGTTTGTTTTATGTTCAACGAACAATCGCGATATAGGTGACCATGAGCATGGCATTTCCTACATCTGAAGGGGATGTGTTCATAGTCCACCGTCTGGGTTCATTCATTGTCCTGATAAGCTATTGTTACTGCATCCGAGAGGGCTCCTGCTACATTCATATAGACACAGATCCTTGCATATGAGGTGTATTTGAAAACTTTTGTGATCTATGATATTTTGATGAAGGATCCCAGGGTATTCCCTATGCCTTCCAGTGTTTCCATCTCCCAAAATTCTTGCGGTAAAGAGTAAAGCCTAACCCATACTGGAGCCGCCGTGAAATCTTCCTTCTCTGGGGCAAACCTCTCTATCCAGTATCGAAGGTGAAGACCGATTGAATTGAAAAAATAAGGCCCTTCATCAAACACCTTGTTTCTGTCTGCAAGATTGGCAAAGATGGCTGTAAAGAAACCTTTTGATCCTAGCTTTAAATCGACTTGTCCTTTTGTTTTCCATCTGGAACTCACCCACCCCATGAGGGCTCTTTTGGATGGCCATATGCCCATGAATTTTCCTATTAAGGAATGGTCCTTCATATTTTGTATATAGTTGCCAATATGAGATGAGGTCACTTCATACCTTGGAGTTTCCGATGTGCGTGCATGACAATTGTTTACCTTGGTTCTGTCAGATCCGGGACTTTGCTGCTCCGCGGGCCTATCCTTGCCATCCTTGCCTACGCCCCCCATTTTAGTGTCTTTTGGCCGTTGTTGTGCTTTCCCCAACACCACGTCCTTGAATGTCGGTTGATTTTGCTAACTTTTGTCTTGGGATTGCCCCGAGGACTCTGGCATTCCTGGTGATCCGCCCCCTTTCGCCGCCATTTTCGAACTCAAAACCCTGCAACCTAACCTACCTCGTTTCTCTAACCTATCTCACTCTCCATCTATTTCTCCCTCCAGCAACACATTCAGTGTCGATGATAACAGTTATTCCCAATTGGCAAATTGTTAAGGAAATAGTAGAAAATTAATAAATTTGGAAAAAATAGCCCATAAAGTTTTCCCAACCAATATAGTAGATATAAGACAAAAAATTTAGTTCATAAACATTATTTTTATATTGAAACATTGTCATAACATACCTTGCCATATTCTTGATTAAATCCCAAAAGGATGACCCTTTACCATTTTCTTGTGCGCTAGCCTTACTATCTGTCGTTAGTTTATTCTTTTGTTCCTGCTTATTTGATTGGTCTCCACCTACACATGTCACAAACATTAAGGAAACTTGAAGATGTTAATATAATAATGCTAATAAAAATCAGAATTCTATATTATTTGGATCTTCAAAATAGGAATTCTTACGGCGGGAAAAGTTTGAGAAAAATCTGCTAGATCTATTGAGTTGTGCAAGTTCTTCAACAAGTTTGCGCTCCAAATCGCTACATGGAATAAGTTAAGAGAAATGTTAAAAAAATAACAAATTTGGATAAATGCAAACATAATGAACAAGGATCAACATGACATCTAGAATTAAACTTGAGAAACAATTTGCATGTCTTAAAAAGTTTCAAGCAAGCTAGGACTTCAACAAGTCTCAAAAAAATCATGTCATCCTAAACTCTTCTATTAATTTTCTTTGTAACAATTTACTGTCCAATTCAAATGTGCTCCTACTCTATTTTGGGAACCTTTGCCACTTTAGTGCAGTTTCAAAGAGAAGCACCAAGGATTATTGCATATTGAAGAGAAGACAACCTCCAAAAAAATGTTGAAGATAATTTGTTGACGAAGTATACTTCCTTTCATGTTACTCATATAGAAAGTTTGATTCTATAATAAAACAATAATGTGAAGCCAAAAGCTTGCTGATGGATTATGACCAACTGTAAAGCATGCAATAGACATTAACAAAGACAATAATGACAATACGAAGCTAAGACTGGTCATGCTAAATAAATTAATTTATGTTGATTAGTATAATGTTTAATTCAGAGGGGCAATGAAAACACACAACTTTTATAGCTGTATATGCTAACTAAATTAACTAATGTTGATTAGTCTAATGTTTAATTCAGGACACTGAAAATACTTAACTGTTATATCTATACATAGGGGCTAGTTGCATTATAAAGGGGCAGGTTTTGAAATTTTAATCATAACTTTCACAGCCATCACCAACCTGTCTTACAGATCAGATCGTACGAAATTCGTTTTTTCTTATCCCTATATTTATTTTACAGGATTCCAATGTCTTTCATCGAAGTTATCCTATCATTATCTATGCACACCAACTTTTCTATCTCAATGCTCATCTACATTTCAAACATCAAAACTCACATTTGAGCTTGAAGTTTATGAATATCTAGATAATTCAAATCCCCACCCTCTTCCTGAAGAACCCATCTCTTCAGAAAAGGTCTTCAACAGTTATGACGAGCATGAAAAGAACAATGAATTGGATTCCTTGATAGTTCCAGTTCCAACCTCTCAGCCATCAGATGACTTAATAACAGATAATGGGAAAATGGATAAGAGATTCAGAATATCAACTCCAGATCATTACGAGCAGTGGCTGACCTTTCACGATGACAGTCAAGTTCAGAAATTCATAAAAAATTTACAAGGCTTTCCAGACTTCAAAGTTTGGTTGAATAAAGGAGGAGACAAATGTGCCAAATGGTCTAATCTTAAGAAAGACCCCAAGTTGATAAAATTTGGAAAAGGATCTTCAACGAGTCATCCCGGACAAGGACTTTTCAGACACTTAAGGTCTTACATCATCCATGACATGGCTGGTCCAAATACTTTCTACTTCAGCCAATTGGGCATTGAAAAGTTGAAATGGGCTAGTAGAAGGGTAGCTCTTCAAATTGTTCCTCAACGATGACATCTGATGCCCATGGGGGCATCTATTGTAACATAAATCTCTCTAACCCTTCTTCCCTATATTTTACTTTCATTTCTTCATCATTTCATTTTCTTCTATTGGTGCAACTTCATTGCATTGTTGGTTTCTATATGCATGTGGAGTTGATGTTGTTTTGGGCGAGACATTTGTGATGTAGGTTACAGATTCTGGATTCTAGCATGATTTCCTTTTCTAAAGATCAAGCACACGTCCCCATATGGATCCAATGTTACCCACCAAGTTTCACTAGGATGGACTTGCAGTTGAGCCGCCAAAGTTGAACAAGTAATTGCTCAAATCCAGAGTTCAGAAGTCCAGCCGGCCATCATGGCCCCTCATTTCCTTCTTCTTCTTCTTCATAACCACATTTCCATACCCTCGTTGGGGAATTGTAATAAGATGAATTTAGCACGATGAACTTGTAAAAGCCTTAGCCTCCTATGACTTAATCATGAGTCCATTACTCTAGAGTGTTTTTTTACTTATTAATTATTTCTTGCTTGAAATTTTTTCAGTTATAATTTTTGAGTTTTTTCACTCATTTCCTCTAAAGCTGGAGTGTGTAGTATGTACTGATGGTTAGGCCTTAGCATGGTTATCTAAGTCTAGTGTCTAATGTATATTACCATGCTAATCATCCTCATAGAGTCTCATGGAAATACGCTAAGTCCCCCCCTAGTTTTTTTTTAATGTTTTTTGCAAAAATAAAATTTCTCACAAAATTGGGATATTTTAATTGTAATTGATGAATGAGTTAAAAAAATAGTACTAGGAGGCATTATATGCCTTGGGGGTATTCGTTTTCACACTTAGAATACCCACTTTACCTAAGTATTACCTTTTTGAGGGAAAATAGTGATTATTTAATCACTTAAAGTCATTTTCTCTCAAAAATGTCAAATAAAA
>SNQJ01S0121078.1:49344-63635 GCA_010110895.2 Picea sitchensis
TTACATACACCAAAGGTTTTCATCCACCACATTCGCAGGAGCTAAAGTATTTGGAAACTCTTGATCATTCTTTGGTCTGAAAACTTGGTTCCCTTTCTGAAATTGACCCTTGTATGGAACCCTAGGGGCTTGATGTTGAGCCCTTTCTAGGTTGACAATCCTATTCATCATTAGTTCTTGGGTTTTTACCATGCCATCTACAGTCATCTGCAACTTTGCCAAGCTAGCACTAATGTCCGAGGCAGGCTCAACATTGTGGACTATATTAGGTTTAGCATCCATTCAGACTCTTGGGGCTGAGAAAGGTTCAACTTTGGATGAGAGAAGGTTGTCTTCGATCCTTGTGGCTATTTCTTGGGCTTCTTGGATTGTTTGGTGGTTTTTATCTCTGAGGAGATACCCTAGTTGTCCAGTGAAGGCTTTGGTATAAATGAACAGAAGGAAACTATGAGTTGGATGATGATTCATAGGGATTTTCTACAACAAGGTTTCAAACCTACTGTGGAATTCTCTAATGGTCTCATTCTCCTATTTCATGAGGTTATTCAACCTTATTAGCAACATGTTGGGGTCTTCCTTGATGCTCCATCGTTTAAGGAAAACTTCTTCTAACTTATCCATGGTTTTAATACTGCCATCAAGAAGACTATTGTACCAGCGCCTTGCGCCATCATGGAGGGTAGCAGAGAACAATTTCATAGCCAAATCTTCAACATCATCACTAATGGGATGAAGCTAGAAGAATGCCCATAAATTGTCCATGTGATCCTCGGTACTTATTGCATCATTACCAGTGAATTTAGGCAGCCATTTCTCATACTTGGGGGGCATTTGCCTAGGGTAGCCTGGTATAGCTGTCATGTCTAGCGGTTTGAAAAGATTGGATGACCATTGTCTTTGGTTATTAGCTTGGTTCGGAATAGAGGTTTGAGTTCTCGTGCTAGACATTGTGTTCAAGGGAAGATTGCCTCCGAAAAGTGATTTTACTACATGAGAGTTTCGGGGAGGTTTTCTTCTAAAGGATTTGGGAGGGTTGGTGTACCTCCTTGTGAACTGTGGAGTCGCCAAATAATTTTCTTGAAATTATGAAAGAGATAAGGGAATCACCCTTAGTGCAGTCGCCAGGTAAGCTTGTAAGGTAAAGATTCTTGAGGAAAGGCTTACCGAAAAAGTGTCGTTTGAGGAAGATTGACTCGGTGTTCCTCGACAACGGCGCCAAAATGTTATCGCACAATTTGTACTTTGAGACTAATCCTATCACTGTCACATTAATAGGATGTCTCTTTCTATTTAGGGTGGTAGGCCCAGGGTAGACGTCCCCGATGACCTGGGGGTTTGAGAAGGCAAGTTTAAAATGGCTAGATAAGGATCCCCTCTCACAAGTCACCATCGATTAGAAAGTCTTGATTTCCATAATCATCATCATAACAACCCTCAAGAAAAATTAGACAAGTTATTTCCTCATGAAATTCACCACAAGGCCTACAATATGGTATAGCTTGATACTCTACCAAGTTGGTGGACTCAAAAGGATTAGGTGGCCTTTGATCATGTGGAGGAGTTCTCTTTGGCCATTTGTCATTTGGCTTATGATGAGGTCTATTATCTTGAGATCTCTCCATAGTGATCTACCTATTTTGCAAAGCATTTATTTGATTAGCATGGTTAATTTCTATTTGCTTAATTAGTTGGGTCAATTACTTAATTCCATCACTAGAAGACTCTTGACCCTCTACTTTATTCTTCTTCTCTTCACTACTCTTTGAAGAAGAACCTCTAGTAAAACCAGGAATGTTGGACTTCCTAGCATCTTGCATATTCTTATCAATCCTCACTGCAAAAGTTTGTGCTTGCTTAAGATTTTGAGGATCCTTATCCCTTAATGCATATCTCATCTCCCCCTCAAAAGCTTCCATGTAATAGATTAAGATTGCAGCATCTGAAGGCATGATTGTATTAGGGAGACTTTTGACCAAGTCATTAAACTTCTTGTTAAATTCTTCCATTGTCTCATTTTCTTTTTTATGACTTGAAGTAAGGGCAGCTAGAAGGAATTTGTTTTCGTTTTGTTCACCTCATCTTTCCTTAAACTCTGACACTATTTCATCTAGGGTGTTGAATTTGTTGGGGTCAAATTCCAAAAACCACTTTGCAGCATCTCCTTCTAAAGAATACACAAATAAAGGCATCTTGACATCATCTTCATCATGCCCCCTACAATACTTCAAAACACATAGATTAAAGTTGAGGATGTGTGAATGTGCACTAATAGCATTGTTCCCTTGAAAGAACGGAAGCTTCTCAATAGCTTTATCTGGAATTGCGTGAGGAGCCCCTTGGATAGCTGTAAAATTCAAAGGTCTCAAAAAGGCACTCATGATTACGTTAGGATTATTAGTGGGAGTATTAATAGTTGATTGATTATTATTGGTTTGAAACAAGTATTGAATATYAGTGAGTGCTTCTTCTCCAAGACTTTCAAGTAGCCTTCTAGGGGCAAGGCGATTTAACCTCCTCCTATAAACCTTTTCAGGTTCAGGAAAAGAATAAATCACTCCTTGTGAAGTGCTCCTAGTAGTATACTTGACAGATTTGTTCAATGGAGTCGCCACTTGAAGAGAAAGCAAACAAAAACAACCAATCCAAGTCAAAAATTTCAGGGACTAAAGTTTATTTCTTAGTTCTTAAAAAATAAATTAGTTAAGTCGTTTAGACCAAGGATAAAAGACTTATCCCCGACAACGGCACCAAAGATGTTGTTGTCTTTATACACACTTGCAAACGTGAGCTAAGTCCAACTCCCTTAGTGTGTCCTTGGAGGCACAATGCCTAGGTTCAAAGCCCACTGTCACCTCAACTTGAACCTCTTCCGTCTAGGCTTACTCCTAGGGAAGCCAAGGGGGGTAGACCCTAGTTACTATGTGAGGTTAAAAGTTATTTTCTAGGAGTTGATTTTAATTAGTTAAAGGTTTGGGGGGTATCTAGCCTATATGAGAGGCAAACAATGCAAAGTGCAATTACTCAATGCAAAGGCAAACCCTTTTCCTAAGATAACTAAGACTAGTGCCTAAGGTTGGGCAAGGGGTCAACTAAAGTTTAAGGGGTTTAGATTTTACAAAGAGTTACAGAAGATTACAAAAGAATCACTTCACAAAGACTACAATTAGAACTAGATACAATATTACAAGATTAGATACAAAGATAGAAGAACTAACTACAAAGTTACAACTAAAGAATATCTAAGAGATACAACAAGATACAAGATTTATGAATGATACAACTATGGACAAAAAGGACACAAGCACTAACTTGATTACTTGAGATACTTGATTGTGTGGGAAATAAAGGTTGTTCAAAGTAAAGGATCACACCAACACATCAAGCCAACAAACCCAAACAATAGAGTGCCTCCAAAGGATGTGCAACTCTAAGGGGTTGCTTCAATGGCATCCACAAGTACACAACACAAACCCAAACAATGAAGTTGCCTCTCAAAGGATGTGCAACTTCAAGGGGTTAATCCAATAAACCAACACAACTTAAAACTGAAAATTTAAATGCTCAAAAGAAAGCCTCCAAGGGCAAGGGCGCAACTCTAAATCACTTAGACAACATTCACAAAACTGAAATAAGCTTGCATGAAAGTAAATGGAAAGTAGATTGCTTGCAAGATTAATTAAGTGTTAACCATAAAATATATGCCAAAGTGAGTGTCCCAAGGTTAAATTGGATTAGTTAGGATTATTAAGTTGTTAAGTTAAAGTGTGAATCCTAAACTAAGTGACAACCTTAAAACTCCCCCCACTTGTACCAAATAGTTGTTGGGTGCTCAATAAGTGAGGCAAACAAGGCCTCACCCTAGCTCAACAGGTCAACCCAAGAAAAGAAGTACTCATGAAAAGGATGCCAAGCGACATGAGATCGTCCCCGATCTAGCACCTTTCGTTGCTTCCTTACAGTTCTCGTTTAGATGGCAAAGTTGGGTCAGTAATGAATGACCTATTAAAGCTAGTTAATTTTAAGCCCTATGAGACTAAGGTAGATTAAGTTAGTTGTGTGTTGAGCAAGATGTGTTTGCTAAAGTGTCAAGTGCTTGAATGTAAAATAAATTGCTTGCAAGTAAAGGAAAGCACTTAACCACAGTGTAAAACTTGAAATAGCATGAAGTACTTGAACACAAGCTTGCAACAATTGAAAAATTATGTTTGCCTTAAACCATGAAATTACACCATGCCCATGAGATTTGCAAAAGAAAATAAAGTACTTGTGTAGAAATGAAAATGAAAGCAAAGTACTTTAACTAAATAGAGCTTGCAAATGGAAAGGAGAAACTAAAGAGCACCACAAGATTATTATGTCTCCATGGGCCTAAACTAGCATTAAGTGATTACTTCTAGATCTAGATCATTTTAATCATTAAGCATATGAGAAGTAAAAACCCTATACTAGCCTTACGATTTTGGGGGTTGGCTAGGCCAAACACACTCCAAGGTGTAGGCAAACAAGTAGAAAAGAAATGCTGAAAATTAAACTAAGCTAAGAGAACCACAAACAATGGCACAAGGTGGAGGCAAGCCTTTCTTTTTTGTGCAAAAGTGGGTTGAATAAACTTGAAAGAAAATGCTGAAAAAAAACCTAACCTCTCAACCTTGTCCTAATGACAAGTGGGGCAAGCAAAAGAATGAAAATTGCAGAAAATAAATAGCTATCCTAGCCTTACAGTTTTGAGGGTTGGCTAGGCCAAACTCACTCCAAGATGTAGGCACAACTAAACAATTAAATTGCAGAAATTTACAATATGAGAAGTGCAAGCCCTTTTGGGACTCCCTTGGGTTGCTTACAATTGCTAGAAAAGATGAGAAAGAAAGGTGTTATGTTACCCAACTATTGGAGGCTCTTCTTGAGTTTTTTGTGGCCCAAAATGGGCGGCACCTCCCCTTGTACTGGCGAGAATCTGCAAAAACCAGCAAGCAAAAGCTTGCTAGAAATGCTATAAAAAGACAACAAAGTGAAGGAAAATTTATGTTTTTACATAGAAAATTTCTGCAATATATATTAACTTGTATGACGTATTCTAGATGTTAGAAAACCCAAAAATATGATTGTAAGTAACAGAAATAAATTGCAGCAAAGTAATGGAAGTGAAAATGGTTGATAAATAGTGTTTTCCAGATCTGAAAATACCTTCCCAACACTAGAAAAGTGACCTGCAAGCTGTTAGCAAACCATAAGCAATGTAGAGACAAGAGCATATGAGTTAAACCTACAAAATGCTTTGCAAGAAAACCATAAACTCTAACTGGATTATCAATAAGACTATTGGTAACCAACCCAAGCAAAATACTTTTCTTGGGATCTCTACTCTACTAATAAATAGAAAGAAATACACAAAGGAACAAGTCACCTCCCAAGCAATGGATGCACCAAGAAAACTCTTAACACACCATGTCCTCCAAAGCCTTTGTATTAACAAGTAGCAGGTTGCTGCAAATACTTGCAACAAGCTCCTCTCCAAAAGATGAGAGCAAGAATTGAAAGAGAGCAAGATGGGAGAGATGGGAGAATGAGGAGAAAATTGGGTAGAGTAACAGTAGCAATAGGATTGGTGAGAAATGAGGGAGAGAGGGCCTTCATTTATACTTGGAAAGGCAAAGTTACCCCTCTTGGATACAAAACAAGTGTCAAATCATATGGAAGAGTGAGCATCTCAAGGAGGGGGGCGCACCTTTAGGGTTTGAGTGGTGGATTGATGAGATGACATGAGGTGGAAGGCAAATGATTAGTCAATGGGTGAGGTGGAAGGTCTAGGAGGGCGCACTACAGAAAAGAGGGCCCCACTCATCTTAATTTTTTATTTTCAAAGGTTTCCTCAAGGAAGGGGGCGCAACTTCCCTAGGGGAACAAACTATAGGAAGTGGTGGCTAGGTGGGAATGGGTTGTGAGGGTGAGAAAGGGGTTAGGATAGGCTAAGGTTTAGGCATCATCTCCCACCTTTTCTCTAACCATTTAGCTCAAAATTACAAAAATTGACATTTGACTATGTCGAGACTAGCAATTAAATTGTTGTTTTTGACTGACTAAGACTCCTCATGGACAAACACCTAGCAAAACTTGTCCAATTGAGTTAAAACTTGGTCCAAGGGTGTAGGGGGTCTCATTCCATTTCTTTTGAGCACAAATACCCCTATCAAAAGCCCAAGGACCTAGTTTTTACATTTTTCATCAAAATTTAATTAAAATTACCCAACTTAGCCAATTTTAATAAATTAAAAAAAACCTATCTAGATTCTAGACTCGACGGAATTCCGCAAAACTTTAAGAGATGTCTTACATGGTCATTTACAACATTCCTAGACACTAGCTACCAAAGGGCTAGACCATTAGAACGCCTTTCACCACTTTGGTGAAATTATTCGTGGGAGTGAAAAACTCAAGGGAAATTAATAAGGCCGGTTAGGCCAAATTAATAACATGAGGAAAGAAAACACTCAGTGAAATGGACTCCTCTAATGATGAAGTCCTAAGGCAACTGACCTAACTATGATCCATGCAAACCCATTACATTATTATCTCACGCAGGGGAGCGGAAATTCCATTACAAAAAGAAGTGTTGAAGCCCAAAATTGCCTTGTAGAACCAGTAAGTCTCTGACTTGGTAGCACCTGATGGTGCATATCTTCATGGTACATGGAGTTGACCCCCTAGTTGAATAGGTTGTCAAAAGACTCCATTTACCCATCTTTTTTCACTAGTCTTACTATAACTTGTAGATCAAGGGGTTTGCTTGTCATTGAATATTTGTGTTTGCATTGTTGATTGTTATTTAGGTTAGGTCCCCTAACTCAAGATTTATAATTTACTCCTAGAACACTTAATCAACTTAACTTAGTTAAGTAGCGTCTACCCCCCTTGGCTTCCCTAGGAGTGAGCCTAGACGGAAGAAATCCAAGTCGAGGTGACAGTGGGTTTGGACTTAGGCTTGTGCCTCTAAGGACACACCAAGTGGGTTGGAGACTTCTCCACGTTAGTAGGTGTGTATAAGGATAGCAACAAGACTCTCTGAGAATTTTGTGTTTCATGATCATAGCAAGCATATAGACATCCGCTATCACTTCATACGAGATTATGTACAAAGGGGAGCTGTGAAGCTTCAATACATACAGACAGATGATCAAATGGCAGATATTTTTACCAAGGCACTATGCAAACAGAAATTCCTGAAGTTCAGAGATAAGATGGGGTTGGTTCGAAATCCCTTCCTCGCTAATAGGGAGTGTTGAGAAGTGTAGCTTGGAAGGTCTTCCTCCATGTTGTGGCATCCTAGCATGGTGGGGTACAATGAATCTAGCCAAGTTAACGGGTTAAATCTCGTTCCTAAAGTTTTACTTAGGGAAAAGTACATTAGATGTGTTATATTCTTTTGTTGACTTAATGAGCACCTTTTCTAAGGTTAAAGTGAAAAATAATTTAAGTGATAGTCTTTTAATCTTGGACATTAATCTTCGTAAGAGAGTGAGGGTTAATCCTAGCCCTTGATCTCTTTGAAGATAGGGTTTTTTCTTGCTCATGGAGATAAAGAGAGGTCGACTTGGTGGTTGGGCACATTCATTCTTTGAAAGAGGGTGAATTTCAGCTTGAGGAAGAGATTCGCTTGAGGGTTTGCTCAAGGAGACTTGCAGAGAATATAGAGGAGACAACTTGCAAGGAAATCAACTTGCCTTTCTTGGCATTTGCAGAGGCCAAACTTCAGATCTAAGAGGGACCGTACAGGGTGACGCAGCAGCCCATACGCATTGCGCAGAGGCTCACGGCTGGGTTTTTCTTGAGTCAATCCAATTTATTGGATTGGGAGAGAGTCGTACAAGTGTTTGAGGAGGAAATAGCTAGGGTTTCTCTCAGCTATTGAGTCGCTTTGTAAGAAATCTCTATATTTTCTGCTGCATAATAAAAATCCACAAACTGAAGAACTAATTTTCCCAAGAGGGTTTTTTGAGGGGTTATTTACCCAAAAATATTGGTGTTTTGCATTTGATGTGATCGTTGTTATCTTCTTCATTGATCCTTAGTATTTTTCTTCTGTGTGTTTTAGTTTTTGTGAAGAAACCTAACTGTAACTGATAAATAACAATTTTAGAAATTTTAAATGTGCTAAGTAAATTTCTGAGTGATAAATTGTTGAAGATTTTTGGTTCATCTTGCTGGATTTTAGTCGATTCACACACTACATATCTTTTTATTATAATATTTACCAGTTTTGATTTAAAAAAAAAAAAAGAATTAACAATGTAGAGTTAATTCAACAGCGTTTAAAACCCTGGATGGTTGCATAAACAATGAACAACACTTCACAAGCTTACACTCCCCTCGTACTTGTGAATTCCCTAACTTCTTTAAGTAGAAGTTAAGAAATTCAGCAGCCCATATATTGTTGTAATTCTTTGGTTTGCCAATTGTTATGTATAATATTTCAATCATTTATGTTTTAGTTTTCATGTATTTTAATTTTAATTCTTTAGTATTTTGGGAGGGGTCCCCTATGTCAAAGACTTTGACATCCCCTATGACTTTCCCTAGAATTTAAGGGGTGCTTCCACACATCCCCTGGATGAGTTACCTCGATGCTACATCCCCACGTCCTAGAAACTTGGTGGATTATGGTCTATCTCAAGTCCAGCCTGTCCACTACACCTCTTGTTGCTAGAATTCACCACTCCACTAGCTAACTGAACTCCCATGGTTGGCATTATGATGTCCTGTTTTGTCATAGAAACAAATTTGCCTTCACCCTCCCTAGGTGATTTCTTCCACTCAACTTTTTATAAGCAAAAATACACAAAAATAAACATGCGCCTACTGTTTACCTTCAATTTTTGGTCTCCCGCTTGGCCATTCTTTTCTCGGATGAACTCCTCTAACTGCCACATCCCCCAAAGTGTTGTAATACCACTCGGGACGTTTCTCTCAATTCTGCCTTCTAAATCAGAACTGACATCAGCATGTCTTGTACCATTTTCATCCTCTTCTTCATTGTGTTCTTTATGCACACCAACGCCCAATGGTTGTGCTTCATCCTGCAACCTCTCACCACGAATTTTCAACCTCAAAACTGCCACCATCATCAATTTCAAACCTGATTTCCGATCTGAAATAGGCTGAAAACCACCTGCACTCTCATCAACAATGACATCTCAACTTATCATCACTTTGTTAGTGGCAACGTCTATCAACCAATAAGGATTATGTTGATCACTATACCAATAAACATCAATTTCTTCCATTTGACATTAAATCTTCTCCTCTTTTCTTCAAGAACTAGAACATATGCAAGAGAACCAAAACTATTAAAAAGACTAACCTGTGGTTTTCTGCGTAACCAAGCTTCCTCCGTGCTGACCTCTTGCACAAGTTTCATCGGAAACTTATTCAGCAAATACATGGCAGTGTGTACTGCTTCATCCCAGTATTTGTTTCACATTATCCTTCACTCCAACATGCATATGGTCATTTCCACCATTGTTCAGCTCCTCTCCACAACCCCATTCTTTTGAAGAGTGTATAATGCAAAAAATTGCCTTTGGGTGCCCTCTTTCATAAAAATCCGGCACACTTGTTACAACAGAATTCTCCTCCATCATTAGTTCAGAGGATCTTAATTCATCTACAAGATTCCTTTCTATTCCTGCTTTAATGTTTTTTTAACTCACCAAAGGCATCAGACTGCTTATTAAGATATGGGATGAAATATGTGCCCAGTCAAATATGTAGGCCCTCCTAGCCTAGGTTGTAAGGGGGAGAAAAGTCAAATTTTAATGTAATTTTTTGTGATTCGTAACATTAGTCTCATTTTTGCATTAAAAAACATATAATATATAGAACACTATGATGAGTACCTAGGATGATAAAGTAAGAACATACTAAGTACCCATCATGTTGTCTCACTATGGGATGAGAAACAAGTTGTGGGATTTTGTTTAAACTTTATATATATTACGAAGCAAGTTGTGGGATTTTGTTTAAGCTTTATATATATTACGAAACAAGTTGTGGGAATTTACTATCCATTGTAGACATACCTTTGAAGGTAGCAAGCGTTCATATGGAAGCCAAGTTTTCCGTAAGCTCCTGCAAGAAATTGCATTCCAAATAGCTCCTAAAGAATATATGCTTGGAAACGATATTGGGGGTACAGATTGTGCTGCCTAGTAAGATATGTTGGCCCTCCTAACCTAGAATATAAGAGGAAGCAAGGTCAATTATGGATGTAATTTTTTGTGATTTTCTAACATAAGACTCCTTTTTTTGCAATGATGAGTACATATAATGATAGAGCAAAAAATATTAAGTACTGATCATTTTCTCTCACTATGAGATGAAAAACAAGTTCTGGGATATATATATATAGAGAGATTCATCGTGAGGTCTTTGATTCTAGTTCGGCTTAGTCCTGCTCGGTTACCAGCTGCTATTGTCATTCACAGTTGAAACTTGAGCCGCCCTCCATCTGGATATTTTGGGGAAGAAGGGGGATCCTGCAAAATTTTCCTTGGAAAAAGGTAAATAAATAAATATATATATTCAAAAAAAATAAAAATAAAAATATATATATATATTCAAAAGAAAATCTGGCGGGGAAACCCAAAGGATGCTTTCCCACATTTGTGGATGGCATCACTAGCAAACCATCCTATCTAACCTATTTGTGGATGGCGCCTAACCTAGGGGGATTTGAACCAGGCACTTCCTAGCATGGAACTAGCCAAATGCCCAACAACATTTGCAACAATTGGTTGAGCTAACCCATTGAGAAATATATATTCTTATGAATATAATTNATATATATTCAAAAGAAAATCGGGCGGGGAAACCCAAAGGATGCTTTCCCACATTTGTGGATGGCATCACTAGCAAACCATCCTAGCTAACCTATTTGTGGATGGCGCCTAACCTAGGGGGATTTGAACCAGGCACTTCCTAGCATGGAACTAGCCAAATGCCCAACAACATTTGCAACAATTGGTTGAGCTAACCCATTGAGAAATATATATTCTTATGAATATAATTCAACAAACAAGTATCAAATGTAATGTTAAAGTGCACTAAAAAAATAAATCTATCACAATCTCAATGTAGGTTAGATGGATCAAAGAAAGAATAGCAATGTCATTGTTCTACGTAACAAGGATGCACATTATCACTGCCAAGACCATATTAGAAAAAAGTAAAATATAATACCCTTTTGGCCCTGAATGTCCTTCGCCAGAAACTTGTAGAGTAATGCCACCAATCACACCTGGTGGAATCTTGAGATTGATAGTTTTCTTGGATCGAACTCTACTATCCCCACCACATCTATAGCATGGATTAGTAATCACCTTACCTTCACCTCTACATTTTGTACAAGTAGAAACCTGCGAATCAAATAATCCCAAAACATTCATTAATATAGCATCACTAAAAAGCATTAAAATGTAAAAATAGAGGAATAATGCAAGTAATTGGAAAATAAGTTGCTCATTTATTCTTATAGCATAAGAAACATATGAAACGGAGCAAATTTCATAACAGCATAATGTTTATAATTCTACTTGAAGCACGCCACATTATGGTAGGACTTCTTGCTATAGTTTGCACTAAACATAATTAATAGTCCATTGTATCAAAAACTTACTTTTTCAAACCTCCAACAAACAGCCTACCACACAATGTGTATTGTCCCAAAAATAGACTCTTTTAGATGTACCGTTTCTTTAACTCCAAACCCAAGTATGACACAAGGCTATTTTGACTCTCGAGATAGTTTCATGACAAAAAGCTTGGTATCAATATGGTGGCGTGCACTTGCAGTGTCCCCTCCCTACCTCTCCTCACCAAGAATATGTGTGCATGTCTATTGAAAAGAATTAAAGCCTAAGAGTGTGGATTCTAAATTGATCTTTAATTGGAGATTCACTCTATTGAGAATGACTTATAATATCCTTACAAAATCCCTAGCTCAAAGAATTAAATCTATGCTCAAGAGAATAGTGTAGCCTGAACAAACTAAGTGCATAGATGGGAGATTTATTTTGGAAATTTATTAACAATTTGTGAAGGGATGGAACTAGCTAGAACCTCTGATCAAGAAGTCATGTTCATTAAAATAGACTTTGAAAAAACTTATGATAGAGTTCAGTAGTTGTTAGCAATGTGATGGCACCATCTCCTATTAACTTTTGGGGTTCCTCCAAAAGTGTTTACACTATGCTTGGGGGTGCTTCATGTGATGTGGGGTGCATGATGTTTTCATTTCCCATGCTTGTACATACACATTGGAGTTAGATTGCTCATGGATTTCTAGACATTGTCTCGATGCTTATGTGGCTCTCTCCCTTAGAGCGTTGGAGACCTAGATAGCTTGGTGACTTCTTCATGTAGCATGAAAATGGAGATTGGTTGCTTGAGATGATGACTCACTTTGGAGGAGGAGAGTTGGGCATCTTGGAGGAGAGCATTAAGACCTAGATAGCATGGCGACACTTGATTACTTGCATGGAGGCTTGTACTTGACTGATCCAAATTGGATCATTATATTATTTGTCATCTATCTCGGTGCTTTCAAAGTGGAAAAAACTGGAGGAATCAGCTTGCAAGGTCATTTTAATGGCAGGTCCCAGTTTGGAAAATTGGGGTTTGAAACCTTCTGGACCTATTTTGAGGCATAAAACGACATTTTGGGGGATCAAAACTTTCTCAACTTTGTGAAAACCCCATGACGTTATTCTATACATTGAGACCTTTCCAACGGTGTAAAACTCGCGTCAATCGGAGTTTGTATGCAAAAGTTATGCTCTCGCAAGCTGACCTATCGTGTTGACCACCATGGTAAGAGAGAATGCCACATCAACCCGCATTACTTATGCATATAGGGATAGACACGTGAGGACTTTCAAGAAGATTCTAAAAGGTCCAAACCCTTATCATAATTGAGAGTTGACGAAGTCAAAACCCTAACCCTAGACGATTATCGAGCTATGTTAAATACCAGGTTGCTAGGAGAAGAAGTGGTTCCCTTCTGGGGCTATTCTATTTTGTTCCATAGCAGAACAACTGGGAGTGGCAAATTAGAGAGCATAACAGAGGAGGTTAATGTTCTGTAGTAGCCTAACATGCCACGAGTCTCAAGTAATTCCATAGAGAGTGCCTTCTCCTTTGCACTTGCATTATTTCCATACCAATGAAAAGAGAGTAGAGCAACCTCACCTTCTAGCTAGGTTTTCTCCCGTAAGGATTTCCCAAAGCAAATCTTTACATTATTTTATGGATGGTGTGTGATGTATTATTGTTCTCTATTTTCCGCATTTTATCTATTTCATGCATAAGTAGGAAATCAGAAGCTAAAGATTCTAGAACCTAAAGGAATTTAACCTTCATAATGTAGATTTCAGTTTTATTTTTCAGATCTGTTGTGACGAACTGTTCCAGACGAATATCCACGGCAGTTTACAGATCATATTGGTATAAAAGCAGGTTTCTTTGGGTATTTGTGGGAAGTTGCAGGGGATCCAAGAATCGGTTTAAGCAACAAGTCGAAGAATCCTAGACATGGCCGACGAGTCTGTTATCGCACAATTTGTACTTATTCCAAAGGAAAAGGTTAAGGGAAGGCAAATTGGCGTAACAGGAGGCTATCCTATCACTGTCACTTCAACAGGATACCCCTTTCTATTTAGGGTTGATGGCCCAGGGGAAACATCCCCAGTGACATGGGGGTTTGAGAAGGCAAAGGTTAAAGTGTCTAAAAAAGTATCCCCTCTCACAAGTCACACTAATCAGAAAGTCCCATGGTTTTAACCAATGAAGTATTAAGATGTACCTGCCCAGAACAAAACAACAAGAAAGATATATTTTGCAAGTACAACTTGTTGTTAGTACTTCATAAAACCATGGACTTTATCAATAAAAGAAATAGTTGATATATGATGAAGCAAACAGAATTTTATAGCAGCAAGGTTTATAAGACAATAGCTTCACAATAAATGCCTTAAAATGGATTCAAAATGACCAAGAATAATTACTCATTAATGAAGATTTTGCAGGTCCTATCAAGTTGCCAACTAGGTCTTTCTTTGACCTCAAGTTGGCTCTAAGTTTCAACTGTCAATGAAGGTATTGTTGTTGTTTTAGAACAGCCAACAGTTCAGGAACTTATTGCTGATTTGTTACGGTTACATTCACAATTTTAGGTGCTCTAGCATGTAGTTTTAGTCACCAAGGGTTAGCACATGCATACTAAAATAAATGTAACACACCTA
>SNQJ01S0121079.1:0-27087 GCA_010110895.2 Picea sitchensis
ATGACAAGCAAAAATAGAATAAGACATAAAAATATTGTAAGATGTCCATACATTAGATGTGGATTGATTGGTTTAGGATATACAAGAGATGGATGGGCTCTTGATGTAACAAGTGGATACATATCCATGTTTATTAAATGTACATGATTTTAGTGGTTGGCTTACCATTTTCCATGCACCTTACATTTTGACATGATTGTCCATTCATATTAATTGTCGATGCCTTTAGGTGATGGGTAGCAATTTTCCATGTAACTTACTAAACTACTTGGATGGTATGGAACATTTAAAGTGAATGTATGGAACATTCAAAGTGAATGAGAAAGTAAATAAAACAATGTAAAATAATATAATTACACCGAAGGTGTTTTAAAGGGGAGGTTCCTCCAGAAGGCTTTGTCGTCTGTCCAAAGTGTATCAAAACTTTCCATATGTTCATAAAAAATTAACAAATCATTTCATTCCACATGTTTTATTCTTCACTGAACCCCTCAAAACTCACCGGCTTACCCTTTACCGACTCCCCTCAAAACTCTGATTGCCTCCATTTTGATTGCAGTAATATGATATTGGTGAGAAAATAACAGTATTCTGAGCATCCAAGACTCGAAACCGAACATGTGTCAACCTCACCAGTTGTGGTAGTTTCTAGATTTCTCCAATATTATGGATGAAACAAACTTGATACGGTCCTCAAAGTCACCCAATTCGGCACCCGAGATGCTAAAATGTCTGGCGAAGGTGGAATATGAGTGCCTGAGGGTCGTAGTGAGACGATATCACAATCATTATGTTGGCTACGACCAATGTTGTTCCATGGTCATGCAGGGGATTCAGGAAATGATGGAGGAGGTATGGTTTGTGGTGCGACATTTCTACAAACCACAGACATACAAGCATTTTATCTGTAGTTTCTCCATGCGGGGCGAGGTGTTGTGGGGTTCTCTTCGAAGCGAGAACTGCTGGTCTTCGTTGTTATTCACTGGTGAATAGAGGGGATATTGGTCTTCGATTTTATTCACAAATGATCTGAACATATTTTAGAAATGGTCTTCGTTATTATTCATTGGTGAATAGAGGAGATACTGGTATTCCTTTTTATTCACGAACGATTTGAATGTATTTTAGAAATGTGGGGGCATATAATGGACATTATTAATGTCAAAATGACTAATTATTTGCAAATGTAAGTTTTCATAGTTAGACATAATGTTGAGAGTGTTTCTGGATACAAACTGTGTACCTGATTTTGAAATGTCCAACGTTTCGGGTGGACACTCCACCCATCTTCAGCGACAATCAAAAAGATCATATGTTGGAAAAAGAGTGCCACAACATTTATTAAATAGGAGGGAGTAAATATGATCATTGAGATAAGAAAAATGAAAATAATCGAGATGTCCGTTGAGAATGCAAAGGTGAAAATAATCAAGATTTCCATTGAGAATGTAAAGGTGAAATTTTTTTTTATGAAGTAGTCATTCCTACATATGATATTTTTGGTTGTCCATGATGATGGGTGGAGTGTCCACCCAAAATGTTGGATGTTTCAAAACAAGGTACACAGTTTGTATCCAGAAACACTCTCAACATGATTATTTATCTCAGTTCCAATTCTCTCTTACTTCATCAAATGAGCACAACTCATAGCTCCATTGATGGGTTGCATGATACTACGATGGTTGAACAATCCACCCACAACGACAACTCCCAAGTCCAGGGTATGCCAAGCTTTGTAGTGGGTTTGAATAATCATGTCAATGATGTCAAACAAATCCTATGTGTTGGCCTCCAATTTTGGCTTCTTTTTGTGATATCTTTTTTCCTATATGTCTCTATCCTTATCACTAATTTGCCAATTTTAACTCTCGATACCTATTCCATAGCTTATTTATCTCCAAGAAACCACAAGTGATTAATGAAGTCTTTAAATATGTATTTATTATGTTTTAATGAATAAATAGAATGAAGATTGCTTATTTGGGCTAACTTGAGGTTTGCAGTATGATTTTGGAATCCATGTAGGTGATTTCAAAGGGATTTACTTTATCATTTGGCAAGAACATAGTCTTAGACACTCTAGCAACTGAAATCCTATGTTTTGACATTTCGGTAGTCAACCAGAGCACTCTGACTACCGGAATAGGTGAGCGCCAAACATGGAGGATGGTTCGTTGGTTTAGTATTCTCCATCTTTCGAGGATATTTTATACCACTTGGTGTATGCTTGTTGGAGGTCTTAGATGGATATTATCCCTTTAGGATAGGTTCCTAGCATCATGGATGCAAGATCCAATTTTAGTTAATGCTTCAAATTTATATGGAACGATAACATGATTCCATGTCTTCGGTCATGGAATCATGTAACGATTGTATTTAATTTTCCTATAAATAGCATGTCATCACAAGAATATAGGACAATATGGTTAGTGTTGGTAGATGATATATTTCTGGATCAATCCTCTATTTTAGACTGGATTATAAAAAGGGGATATGATGTAATAGATAGATAATAGGGGAATAGATAGATAGACATATAGAGAGAGATTTGGCTGATAGTTAAACTCCATCATATTGTTTACTATTTTATATAATAGAAGATAATTTTCATGAGTTCAATGTGATAGTAACAGAGATCTGTGTACATCTTTACTCTGGAAGGGCCCCCAACTTGGGTATGTTTGCATCTTAGGTCATGATAATTGCTTTTCCATAAGCTTATTTATCTGGTATGAGTTTAAATCTTTGCAAGTTCCTTATGGTAGCAGGTTGAAGTTATGTCATTATTGTTGGGTATGTGTTATTGGGAGCCCCCTGCGTGGGGGTTCGGGGGCAGCGCCCCCGGATTTTTTTTTTGCACCGGGACGACATATTTTTGGGATAGTAACAGAGATCTGTGTACATCTTTACTCTGGAAGGGCCCCCAACTTGGGTATGTTTGCATCTTAGGTCATGATAATTGTTTTCCATAAGCTTATTTATCTAGTATGAGTTTAAATCTTTGCAAGTTCCTTACAGCAGCCAGCCAAGGCTGGCCATTGTTTGGGTATATTGGGAGCCCCTGGGTTCAAACTCGATTTTTTAAACCGGATCTATTATATTTTGGGACGCATATTCTAGGACGACATATTTCTGCGACCACATGATATTTAGGTGGTTTTTCATCATTACGGTTAGTCGATGGTTTTCATTTCCTAAGTAAGGGAATTAGGGTTTTGGACTAATCCAGTCATTGGGTTAGAGTTTTGGATGTCGCTATTCTCTATATGTATATTTTATTGTAAAACAATGTAACACAAATAAAATAATATAATATATACCGGTTTCTTCCGGTTTGGCTCTGTGAAAAATCTCGTGTAATGTTTGTATTTGCCATTGTATCTTTTCTCTCGTTTCTTTTCTCAATATCGGGCCATAGTGATATTGTGCTGCTATTGGAATTTACATTTGGTATCATAGTTTTTTTTTCTTCAGGGGGACACCTTTGTCGCCAAGGGTTTGGCCTCGACCTGATAAGCCTTGTTATAGTGGGATCTATTGTATTGATTCTTCGTTGGCGCTAAACGGGCGATGGAGATCGAGAAGTTTAATGGGAAAAGCTTTGAGCCGGAAGCTCAAGATGGAAGATATTTTGGTGGAAAAAAGATCAGTGGATCACAGTAAATCCAGCTACCGCACCTAGATGAACTTCTGCAGATGACTAGAAAAAAAAGATGGATCGGAAGGAAAAAAACACAAACTGATTGTGTCTCTTAGATTCAAAATTATTGAATGTGTCAGAAGAATATACAACCAAGGAACCATGAGATGAGTTAGGGAATTTGTATCAATAAAATTCCCTAGTAAATAAACTATTCCCGAGAAAGAAGTCAGATAACTTGATGATGAGAGATGGAGACTCAATGAAACATCATATGAACACCTTCAATACCTGCGGGTAACCAGCTAGCATCCGCTGGAGATTAAATTTCATATGAAGATAATTGTATCGGTTTGTTGTGTTCTTTAATAGACTCGTGGGATAGTCCGTTGTAATATAGGTAGTAATACAACTTTGAAGTTTAGCAAGAAGCGGTCTCATCCTTGTTTCTAGGAGATGAGACGAAGAATATGGAAGGACATAAAACATATGCATTATCGGCAAGAGTGACTCCCAAGAAATAGATCTAATTTCAAGTGGGAGATCTAAGTCTAAGGGTAGATCTAAACTCCTCTAGAAAGTTTGGAAGGGTATGTTGAGGTGTGGAAAGAAGGCACCATAAGAAGCAGCTGCAGATCCGCAAAAGCCGAGAAAGAATGGATCTCAAGAATCTCCTTCTAAAAAAGACCCAAGGAAGAAGGAGGGATGTGTACTTGGCCTCCAAGCACACATACGCGCATCATGAGGCATGGCTGATTGAACTGCAGTATCCTTTCACATGACTCCCATAGGGAGTGGTTCTATGAATATCAAAAATACGATGGCGGTGATGTATTCTTTGCAATGATTTGACAACAAGAATCATAGGAAGAGGGAAGGGTCAAGTTGAGACTCATAGATGGATATGATAAGAACATCCGCCCTCGGGTGTTCTGCCATTATCCCAGGGTATGGCCGCCAAATTTGATTTTCTGGCAAAATGGAAGATGTTGGGGTAAAACAATTTTGAAAAGGAACTTGCAGGATGTATCTGAGGAGAAATGGTGTTGATGAGGAGTTCGGTTTGGAACTCTATATATCGTGCCAGGGAAGCAATTCATATGGATGGGGTGTGGTTTAGCTCCAATTGTTCCCCTGGAGCATTGAGTTGAAGAAGAAAGAACTCTGGCCAGCTTCCTTTGGGAGAAAGGTTATGTTGTGGCATCAAAGACTGGGGTATATAAGAGAGAAAGAAAGAGAGAAAAAAAAAAAAAAAAAAAAGGTATGGTTGAAGGTATGTCTAATTGCTCTCTGATTTTGATTTATGTGAACATTGTTTATATGGGAAGCGTAATCGGCAAGATTCCCCTCTAGCGCAACGAGGGCAGAAAGAATTTTACGACTAGTTCATTGCTGATGTTTTGGATCCGTCGGTCCCATCATTGGGAAAATCTGTTACTGTGTCTCATTTATAGATGACTGAGGAAAACTTGATATATTTACTCGTGAAGAAATCGTTCACGGTGTCAAAGAGTTTAAGGCTCTTGTTGAGAATCAAACAGAGAAACAAATTAAGGTGTTGAGGATAGATAACGGTGGAGAGTTCTCAAGGAATGAATAGCCTGAAGAATTCAGAAGAAGTGTGGTGTGGCAGGCAAGACGACTCCATACCCTGCATCGGTTTTGCAACGCGACATTGATGGAAAGTAAGGCATGCTCAGTGGTGCCGGTAGATAGGGCAATTCGGCGCGCAGGCAAGGTACCGATATTATTCCGTCAACATCACCTCATCACGCTAGTACGACTCCACAAGAGGTATGGATCGGTAAGGAACCTTCTCACACATCTTGTTGCATTCGTCGATGCATATGTTCATGTTCCAAAGGAAACCAGGAGTAAGCTTGATAAGAAGGATGAAAAATGTATCTCTTTATTGGATATAAAGATGGTCTCAAAGGTTATGCTTCTGGGAACCCGGAAACTAAGAAGATAGTGTATAGCCGAGATGTGGTATTTAGAGAAATGAAGGATGTTACTAAACAAGAAGTCCTACCAAGTAAGCAATAACCAGAGAAAATAGGTTTGGATTTACACAGCTTAATTCGCAGTATTGAACATGAATTGAAGAAGAAGATCCTCATACTCCAAAATTGAGGAGATCGGATCGAAGAAGGCTACCTTAAAGGTATAGTCCATCTAATTTTTCGCTCAAATTTTGTTTTGTCTATTACATCGATGATGATCCTAGAACTGCTGTGGAGGCGCAAGTGGATTCAGAGGATGGATATCTCTGGAAAAGGGCCATGAAGAAGAAATGGCATCTTTGAATACGAATGAGACTCGATCTAGTGGAGCTGCTAACCTGGAAGAAAGTCTATTGGCATCAAACCGGGCATTTAAAGCAGCTGAATGCATGGTGCCGGAGAAATACAAAGCCCCGATTAGTAACAGCATTATTCCCGTGCTGAGGGAATTCGATTTTCGCGGAGATTTTTCCCGCTGCTGCTAACCTCATCGGAAAGGTCCGCCCACTGATCTTTGAACAGAAACGATGGATGAATACATCATTCCTGCATGGGGATCCTGAAGAAGAAATCTTTATGAAGCAAACTGTAAGGTTATGCCGTGGAAGGAAAGAAGGAGTTGGTATGCAAGATCAAAAAGTCCATGTATGGTTTAAAAACAATCACCAAAGATGTGGAATCGCACCTGATACCCCTATATGTCACCCGCTTCACAAGAAGCCAAAAAGAGCATCCACCGCAGTATCCCAAAACTCAATTCGCGATCATCGATTCCATTTGGTCCTATATCGCGGATACGATAAAATCATCAATGAGATTATCCAGATGTGAAAACCCGCTTGTCCCTTCAAATCCAACATGAAGGACCTTGGTGCTACAAATTTCATTTTCGGTATGGAAATTAAAAGAGATCGAAAATGAGGAAACTCTGGTTAAACCAGAGAAAACATACACGAAGACAATATTGCGTGAAGCAGCTTAATATGCAAGAATGTAAACCATACAACCCATTCCCAAGCAGGTAAATTTATCTGCGGATCAGCGTCCCAAGAAACATGAAGAAGAGGAGGACATGTCCTATGTTCCATATATGGCAGCCATATTTGATGTATGCAATGGTCCTGCATCTAGACCCGACATTGCACATGCAATGAGATATTTGCGCAGCAAAGGAGCATTGACAACAGCAGTGCTGGTTTTAGAATTGTGAACTAATGGATTGTGCGCCATGAAGACTGATTGAAAGAGTGGTTGATATACATGGCTTTGTGGAGGTAGACTGGGATGGAGATATTTGACTGTAGAGATCTAAGCTGGTATAAGCTTAACCTATTTGGAGGAGAAATAGGTTGGATGAGCAAAAGATAAGTCAGAGTGGCACTTTCAACTACAAAAATCTAATACATGGCAGCCTACCTATGCAAGTAAGGAAGCAATATGGTTACAAAGATTGTGTTCGTGTATTAGGTTGGTACAAGAAGTCAGAGGATAGAGGTGATGGGGCCATGCGGTAATTTTCATGCATGTCCCATATCAGTCCAAAGACAAATCATATTGATGTTCATCACTTTGTGATAGGATATTGATTGAAGAAAAAGAAAAGTGAATTGATGAAGGTGGGCCTTGAGAAGAATGTTGCGATTCATTAACAAACTGCGGAGTTAATCAGAATTTCTCTTGGTGTAGAGGATCCGCGGGCATTGTTGCCTTGGATTGTTGACTATGTAACCTCAGAATCCCTTCTCGTAGCAAAGAAACAACAAGTGGGAGAGAATGTTGGGTATGTGTTATATTCTTTTGCATGAGTAGTAGTGTCTGAGCGTATGCGTTGGGCGATTAGGGGGGTTAGAGGGGGTGCAACGCCCCCAAATTTTTTTTTTTTTTTTTTTTTTTTTTTTTTTTTTTTTTTCGGGATGACATATTTCCAAGATGACATATTACAGCGACGACATATTTTCGGGACCACAAGATATTGAAAATTTTTCGACATGTTTTTTTGCCGATGTTTCTATATTTCTTCCGTTATGAATTAGGTTTTGACTAATCCATGTCATTTGATTTAGGGTTTTGGATGTCACCGGCTCCTATATGTATATTTCATTGTAAACAATGTAACACAATGTATGAATATAATATATGTCGGTTTCCCGGTTTGGGCTCTGTTTCCAGGTGAAAAATCTCTGTGTAATGTTTGTATTTGCCATTGTATCTTTTCTGTTCTTTTCTGAATATCAGTTTGCAGTAGATATTGTACAAGGTTAGAATTTACAATTATGCTTTCATTCCTTTAAGATACATAAGTAGTTGATATTGAATAAGATAGTTGAGTGCAACAATAGTTTATATTCATGAATCAGAATAGTTTCTTGATTTCATTTCAAAAGTAAATAGGTGACATGTGAGTGTGACAGTTGAAATAGTCTGAAACTACAAAGGTAGATTTGTTTTCAGTATTGCTGCAAGTTTTATTTGGTGATTAAAGTGTGGAAGAAGAGTTTGATTATTTCTGACAGTTTTTAGAAGGATGTGCACATCGAAATTAGATGACAATGGATTAATTTCTTCATAGTTCTTTACAAGTATGGTTGATGAAGGAGTACTATTTTGAAGACATTTAGTTCAGAGTTCAATGATGGTTTGATTTGATTAGATGTATAACTTTCCAAACATTTTCCTGGAAGGTAGAATATCCAAATTTTGAGCACAATTTTCTTGAAAGAGATAAGGAATTCAAGCATTAAGTGGGATACCATAAGAGCATATACATATCAATGAATTCAATACTCTTTTTATGAAGACAATACAATCTTTTTATAGTTTATTAAAGAAGGTTTTAGAGTTGTTAAATAACCAACTGAAGACATATTCTTTCTCCATTTCTGCACATATGGTGTCGGTGCCTCAAAGTCTACCCTCCCGGGTTGACATTTTATGTAGGTTGTTTATAGCAATATAATTAGCTCATCATTTTGACGTCGTTGCCGGGGAGGTACTAAAAAGGATTGGAGAATAGGGGTTGTGTTGTGTTTGTTGAAGGCCAAGTGGAGGAGGAAATGTAAGACGAGAGGTAAGAACCCACACATCTACTATAGTGGGTTCCTCCAAAGCTTCGCCAAATAGTTATACTTCAACAATTACTTTCGATGCAATTGTGCCTTTATTTTTCAGCAGTGTCAAATTTCATTACAACAAGGTGTGTAGGTTCAGTTTTGCAGTTGTGATTGGATTTAGTTTTGAAAGGATTTATTTTAGTTTTAGTTGTGTGAATTAAGTTTTCAAAGGTGTGGTTTTCAAGAATTATTTTCAGTTGATGTGATCTATGAGAATTCGTTTAGTTGTGTGATTTGTATTTTCAAATAAGAAGAATTCCCCTACTTTAGAAGAAGCGCCAACACCAGCTAGAGAAAGAATTAAAGAGAAGTCTAAAGAATTGTTGAGTAAGAAGGAATGTTGCTACAAGATACTTTGCAGGGTATGGAGAGCAACCTATTGGAACTTCCTTGTCAGCCTGCAACACAAATAAAGAACTAGGAGACTCCATTAGATGAAGAAACTTTGGAACCTGAAATCATAGAATTTCTTGCATATTTAACTCCTTGTTGTCTTCAGGAAAATGTAGGAGTCTTTTGAAGCTCCACAAGTCAACATTCAGAATCATGAGAAGTGGATTCTTTCAAATTCATAGAGCATGCAAGTGATTGCACAAGGATAATTGACAAAGTTCAATTATATTGGAGAATGGTTCCAATCAGGAATCAAGACAACAAATAGATTCCTTCTTCAACATATCATAGCATCTCATCAGAATAATCAACCAGTTCTTCATGTTAATGTACATGCTAAAGTTTTCATTCTAAAACCGAGCATGAATTTATTTACAAGCCTGCTACGAACATGGATTCATTGGAAACATACATATACTTGAAAGAAATTCATTTTCTTTTTAAGTAGGTAGGATAGGCAATAGAAATGCTGCAGATAGTTAAGTATGGGAATAATGCAACAAAATTTTGGTTTTCAATAAAAGGATGAGAGTATCTAGCTAGCCAAAGACTTCTGCTCCTGATAAGAACTAGACTTCTAACCAGTTGAATATTCTCCAATTGAAGATCTTTGTATTTATTGATACACTCTGCACCTATCTTTATTTGTTGATCTCCTAAAAGAGAATATATTCAGATGTTGATATTAGACCATATGTGATGGACATATAGATCTATATTTCACGAGATTGGATCTCTCTATGGGAGAACATTTCAGGGACTCTAATTGGTTAAAAACAACTATTACCAGATATGTGTTTTGCAGAAAATTTCGAGATTTGGATGTTTTTACCATTGGGATATAATTCATAGTTAGAGACCTGTATTGTTGCTTCTCTTACTCCTATTGTAAGGGAGGAAATTCCTGTGGTGGAAAAGTTACCTGAAATCACAATACAAACACTTTGTGTTTTGATCATGACTATTATCATGGAATCAAGTCGACTACCAGAATTATTCATCTGATAGTTTGTACACTGGAGTCCAGTACTGAAATCATATGATTCAAGTTCTATCTCAGAATTTGATGACGCTTTGCATCCATACATAAGGTGGCAACAATATGCTCATGGTAAGTCAAGGTAAGTTCATTGGATTTCTATTGTTTATTAAAGCATTATAGTAATATGATTAAGGATTAGTTGATCACCTTTTCATCCCTTACCATGATTATCGACTTAGTTGTCCATTCTCTCCTAGACATCGTGATTCCTCCATTATGCATGCCACATCCTTTTATAAGCATCGCATGACTACCCACATCATTTAAATACCTACCATTTATTTGAATCACTACAATGATTCAAATCAATGCATATACGAGCTTATATTTCATTGCTTCACTTAGAAAACAACCGGATGGGTTAATATCTTCACATCGTTTCAACCGTCTCTTGGTCCTTCTTTGTCATTTTGCCATTTTACTCAAGAAACAAAGGAAGAAAAGAGTAATAGTCATGCCGAGGGCCAAAGTACCCAGGTTTGAGTCGACAATGGATGAGTTGTTCAAAGCATATATGGGGTGTAGAGAACGAATTGAACAAGCAGGGTGGATGCCTTTTTATGAGAGATTGAATGGGTACAATGTGACTATAACCAGAGAATTTGCAGAGACCTTTAATGGCCAGAAATATCGAGTGGGAGAATTGGTTATACATGTGTCTGAGGGTTTTATTGTTGAATATATAGGAGTTCGTTGTGATGGGGAATGATGGTTCAAAAAGATTGCAATTAAAGGGTTTGATTGGAATGAATTTCTTCTACCAGGACATGTTAACCCTGATTGGAGCAAGGGTGTACCTAGAGAGTGGATTATAGAGGAATGGAGGGATGTGTTGTTTGTCACTCAACAATGTATCACCTATGAGGGAAGGTATGTTGTTACATTTCTTTATCATCTTCAATTTATTTTGCATTTCAAAGGCACGCAGAGAATAAATCTTCCATTGTATCTTTGGAAAAGTCTAACTAAGATGGCTACATGTGTTCAAACTCATCCCAAAGATGTTACTACCAGTCTATTTCACCATAGTTTGATTAAATTACTGGTAGAAGGAGAAGTATCAAAGAAGAACCAGACTTGGAGTCAATTTTTGTTTTGGTATGGACTCGAGCTGAATCCTTCAGCTCCGAACCTTACCCTGGCCTCTCCATCTAAAACAGTTCGAGCCACTCCTCTGCATAAATTAGAAAGTTCAACTAAGAAGGCTAAAGATAGTGGAAAATCACCACAAGCCACTACAATTGAGGCTCTAAGGTCGGCTAAGCATGATTCAAGTAAGAAGATATCCAAAAATACAGGAAGAAAAGTGAATTCTCGGGTAAACGAAGGGACATCGGAAGCAGATCAAGAATTAGAAGTTGTGCAGAATACCCTTAAATGACCAAGGAATCGGTCCCTGACTAGGAGAAATTTGATTCCACCTATTGCTAGTGTAGTAGAGAAAATATCCAAGGAAGGAACACTAATAGAGGAAGAACCACACTTAGCATATACACAATATGAGGAACCATAATCTTTACCTGTCTAAGATTTAAAGAACTCAGAAGAGCCAAGGTGGAAATTGAAGAAAGGGTGTATAAGTAATCAGAAGAACAAGATGAGGAACCTTCTCTTGAATATACCTTAGGGAAATATACAAAAATAAAGAGGAGGAGGATTAAGGTAAAGGAGTCTGAGTAGATAGAGGAAAAATCTGGAGAATCCTCATCTAACAAGGAACCCATGAAGAGAAAGACTAGAAAGGAGCTTAAACAAGAAATTCTTAAGAGTAAGAATGATAATATCTTTATATCGAAGTATTATCATAAGTTGTCCAAAAAGTATGACAAACTGGATATGAGGTATAAAGTTATTTTCACAAAGTCTAAGGAATGGTATATCAAACTTGCCAATGTAGAGAAATAAAATGCATATTTGAAGAAGAAGATTTGGAAGCTGAAGCATTAACCAGTAATAACTTCCTCTTCTTGGGCTGGTATGATGACACAAACAACATGGATTGTACAATCTCCATAATACTATCCTTTTGTTGCATGGGGACATGCAAATACTCAGACTTGGGGGGAATGTTGGCCTCCAATTTTGGATTCTTTTTATGATATATTTTTTCCTATATGTCTCTATCCTTATCACTAATTTGCCAATTTTAACTCTGGATACCTATTCCATAGCCTATTTATCTCCAAGAAACCACAGGTGATTAATGAATTCTTTAAATATGTATTTCTTATGTTTTAATGAATAAATAGAATGAAGATTGTTTATTTTGGCTAACTTGAGGTTTGTAGTATGATTTTGGAATCCATGCAGGTGATTTCAAAGGGATTTACTTTATCATTTGGCAACAACATAGTCTTAGACACTCTAACAACTCAAATCCTATGTTTTGATATTTTGGTAGTCAAATAGAGCACTCTGACTACCAGAATAGGTGATCACAAAACATGGAGGATGGTTCATTGGTTTGGTATTCTCCATATTTCGAGGATCTTTTCTGCCACTTGGAGTATGCTTGTTGGAGGTCTTAGATGGATCTTATCCCTTCATAACAGGTTCCTAGCATCATGGATGGAAGATCCAATTTTAGTTAATGGTTCAAATTTATATGGAATGATAGCATGCCTCCATGCATTCGGTCATGGAATCATGTAACGATTGTATTTACTTTTCCTATAAATAGCATGTCATCACAAGAATATAGGAGAATATGGTTAGTGCTGGTAGATGATATATTTCTGGATCGATCCTTTTTTTTACTGGATTATAAAAAGGGGATACAATGTAATAGATAGATAATAGGGGAATAGATAGATAGACATACAGAGAGAGATTTGGCTGATTGTTAAACTCCATCATATTGTTTATTGTTTTATATAATAGAAGATAAATTTCATGAGTTCGATGTGATAGTAACATAGATCTGTGTACATCCTGAGTCTGGAAGGGCCCCCGGTTTGGGTATGTTTTCATCTTAGGTCATGATAATTGTTTTTCCATAAGCTTATTTATCTGGTATGAGTTTAAATATTTGCAAGTTCCTTATGGTAGCAGGTTGAAGTTATGTCATTATGCTTTCATTCCTTTAAGATACAAAAATAGTTGATCTTGAATAAGATAGTTGAGTGCAACAATAGTTTATCTTCATGAATCAGAACAATTGCTTGATTTCATTTCAAAAGTAAATAGGTGTCATGTGAGTGTGACAGTTGAAACAGTTTGAAACTACAGAGGTAGATTTATTTTTAGTATTCCTGCAAGTTTTATTTGGTGATTAAAGTGTGGAAGGAGAGTTTGATTATTTCTGACAATTTTTAGAAGGATGTGCACATAGAAATTAGATGACAGTGGATTAAGTTGCTTCATAGTTCTTTAGAAGTAAGGTTGATGAAGGAGTAAACTTTTGAAGACATTTATTTCAGAGTTCAGTGATGGTTTGATTTGATTAGATGTATAACTTTCCAAGAATTTTCCTGTAAGGTAGAATATCCATATTTTGAGTATGATTTTCTTGAAATAGATAAGGAATTGAAGCATTAAGTGGGCTATCATCAGAGCATATACATAGCAATGAATTCAATACTCCTTTTATGAAGATAATATAATCTTTTTATAGTTGATTAAAGAAGGTTTTAGAGTTGTTAAATAACCAGCTGAAGACATATTCTTTCTACATTTCTGCACATATGGTGTCAGTGCCTCAAGGTCTACCTTCCCAGGTTGACATTTTATGTAGGTTTCTTATAGAAATATAATTAGCTCATCATTTTGGCGTCGTTGCTGGGGAGGTACTAAAAAGGATTAAATAATAAGGGTTGTGTTGTGTTTGTTGAAGTCCAGGTGGAGAAGGAACGATAAGACGAGAGGTAAGAAACTACGCATCTACTATAGTGGGTTCCTCCAAAGCTTCGCCAAGTAGTTAGACTTCAACAATTACTTTTGATGCAAGTGTGCCTTTATTTTCAACAATGTCAGATTTCATTTCAGCAAGGTGTGCAAATTCAATTTTGCAGTTGTGATTGGATTTAGTTTTGCAAGGATTTATTTTAGTTTCAGTTGTGTGAATTAAGTTTTCAAAGGTGTGGTTTTCAATAATTCTTTTTAGTTGATGTGATCTACGAGAATTCATTTTAGTTGTGTGGTTTTCATTTTCAAATAAGAAGAATTCCCCTACTTTAGAAGAATCACCTACACCAGCCAGAGAAAGAATTAAAGAGAAGTCTAAAGAATTGTTCAGTAAGAAGGAATGTTGCTACAATATACTTTGCAGGATGTAGAGAACAACCTATTCGAAATTCCGTGTTAGCCTGCAACACAAATAAATAACCAGGAGACTCCATTAGATGAAGAAACTTTGGAACCTGAAATCATAGAATTTCTTGCATATTTAACTCCTTGTTGTCTTCAAGAAAATGTAGGAGTCTTTGAAGCTCCACAATTCAACATTCATAATCATGAGAAGTGGATTCTTTCAAATTCACAAAGCATGCAAGTGACTGCACAAGGAGAATTGACAAAGTTCAATAATATTGAAGAATGGTTCCAATAAGAAATCAAGACAACAAATATATTCCTTATGCAACAAATCATAACATCTCATTAGAATAATCAATTGGTTCTTCATGTTAATGTACATGCTAAAGTTTTCATTCTAAACCCGAGCATGAATTTATTTACAAGTCTGCTACGAACATGGCTTCATTGGAAACATACATATACTTGAAAGAAATTCATTTTATTTTTAAGTAGGTAGGATAGGGAATATAAATGTTGCAGATAGTTAAGTATGGGAATAATGCAACAAAATTTTGGTTTTCAATGAAAGGATGAGAGTATCTATCTAGACAAATACTTATGCTCCTGATAAGAACTGTACTTCTAACCAATTGAAGATTCTCTAATTGAAGATCTTTGTATTTATTGATACACTATGAACCTGTCTTTAACTGTTGATCTACTAAAAGAGAAGATATTCAGATGCTAATCTCATACCATATGTGATGGACATATAGATCTATCTTTCACGAGATTGGATCTCTCTATGGGAGAACATTTCAGGGACTCTAATTGGTTAAAAAAAAATATTACCAGATATGTGCTTTGCAGAAAATTTTGAGATTTGGATGTTTTTACCATTGGGATATAATTCAGAGTTCGAGACCTATATTTTTTTTTCTCTTACTCCAATTATAAGGGAGGAAATTCTTGTGGTGAAAAAGTTACCTGAAATCACAGTACAAGCACTTTGTGTTTTGATAATGACTATTATCATGGAATCAAGTCGATTACCAGAATTATTCATCTAATAGTTTGTACATCAGAGTTGAGTACTGAAATCATATGATTCAAATTCTATCTTAGAATATTATGATGCTTTGCATCCATATATAAGGTGACAACGATATGCTCATGGTAAGTCAAGGTAAGTTCATTGGATTTCTATTGTTTATTAAAGCATTAGAGGAATATGATTAAGGATTACTTGATCACCTTCTCATCCCTTACCATGATTATCCACTTAGTTGTCCATTCTCTCCTAGAGATCGTGCTTCCTCCATAACACATGCCACATCCTTTTATAAACATCGCATGACTACCTGCATCATTTAAATACCTGCCATTGATTTGAATCACTGCAAGGATTCAAATCAATGCATATGCGAATGAGCTTATATTTCGTTGCTTTACTTAGCAAACAACCGGATGGGTTAATATCTTCACATCATTTCAACCGTCTCTTGGTCCTTCTGTGTATTTTCATCGTTTTACTCAAGAAACAGAGGAAGAAAAGTGTAATAGTCATGCTGAGGGCCAAAGTACCTAGGTTTGAGCTGACAGTGGATGAGTTGTTCAAAGCATATCCGAGGTGTAGACAGTGAATTGAACAAGCAGGGTGGATGCCTTTTTATGATTGATTGAATGGGTACAATGTGAATGTAACTAGAGCGTTTGCAGAGACCTTTAATGGCTAGGAAGCTCGAGTGGGAGAATTGGTTATATAGGTGTTTGAGGGTTTTATTGTTGAATATATAGGTGTTCCCTGTGATGGGGAACGATGGTTCAAAAAGATGTCAATTAAAGGGCTTGATTGGAATGAATTTCTTCTTCCAGGAAATTTAACCCTGATTGGAGCAAGGGTGTACCTAGAGAGTGGATTATCGAGGAATGGAGGGATGTGGTGTTTTTCACTTAGTAATGTATCACCTATGAGGGAAGGTATGTTGTCACATTTCTTCATCATCTTCGATTTCTTTTTCATTTCAAAGGCACACAGAGAATGGATCTTCCATTTTATCTTTGGAAAATTCTAACTAAGTTGGCTACACGAGTTCAAACTCATCCCAAAGATGTTAGTACCAGTATATTTCACCATAGTTTGATTAAATTACTGGTAGAAGGAGAAGTACGAAAGAAGAACTAGACTTGGGGTCAATTTTTGTTTTGGTCTAGACTCAAGTTGAATCCTTCAGCTCTGAACCTTATCCTGACCTCTCCATATAAAAAGGTTTGATCCAATCCTCTGGGTAAATTAAAAAGTTCAACTAAGAAGGTTGAAGATAGTGGAAAATCACCACAAGCCACTCAAACTGGCGCTCTAAGGTCAACTAAGCATGATTCAAGTAAGAAGATATCCAAAAATACAGGTAGAAAAGTGAATTCTCGGAGAAGCGAAGGGACATTAGAAGCAGATCAAGAATCAAAAGTTGTGCATAATACCCCTAAACGACCAAGGACTCGGTCCCTAACTAGGAGAAATTTGATTCCACATATTGCTAGTGGATTAGAGAAATAATCCAAGGAAGGACCACTAATAGAGGAAGAACCACACTTAGCAGATATACAATATGAGGAACCAAAATCTTTACCTGTTCATGATTTAAAGAACTCAGAAGAGCCAAGGAAGGAGGAAATTGGAGAAAGGGTGTATAAGCAATCAAAAGAACAAGATGAGGATCCGTCTCTTGAATATACCTTAGGGAAATCTACAAAAATAAAGAGGAGGAGGATTAAGGTAAAGGAGTCTGAGTAGATAGAGGAAAAATCTAGAGAATCATCATCTAACAAGGAACCCATGAAGAGAAAGATTAGGAAGGAGCTTAAACAAGAAATTATTGAGAGTAAGGATGATAATATCTTTCTACAAAAGTCTTATCATAAGTTGTCCAAAAAGTATGACAAACTGGATATGATGTATAAAGTTATTTTCACAAAGTCTAAGGAATGGTATATTAAACTTGCCAATGTTGAGAAACAAAATGCATATTTGAAGAAGACGATTTGACAGCTGAAGCATAAACCAGTAATAACTTCATATTCTCGTGATGGTATGATGACACAGTCAACATGGATTGTACAATCTCCATAATACTATCCTTTTGTTGCATGGGGACATGCAAATACTCAGGCTTGGAGGGAATGTTGGCCTCCAATTTTGGATTCTTTTTGCGATATATTTTTTCCTATATGTCTCTATCCTTATCACTAATTTGCCAATTTTAACTCTGGATACCTATTCCATAGCCTATTTATCTCCAATAAACCACAGGTGATTAATGAAGCCTTTAAATATGTATTTCTTATTTTTTAATGAATAAATAGAATGAAGATTGCTTAATTTGGCTAACTTGAGGTTTCCAGTATGATTTTGGAACCCATACAGGTGATTTCAAAGGGATTTACTTTATCATTTGGCAGAAACATAGTCTTAGACACTCTAGCAGCTGAAATCCTATGTTTTGACATTTCGGTAGTCAACTAGAGCACTTTGACTACCAGAATAGGTGAGCGCAAAACATGGAGGATGGTTCGTTGGTTTGGTATTCTCCAACTTTCGAGGATCTTTTCTGCCACTTGGAGTATGCTTTTTGGAGGTCTTAGATGGATCTTATCCCTTTAGAACAGGTTCCTAACATCATGGATGGAAGATCCAATTTTAGTTAATGCTTCAAATTTATATGGAACGATAACATGATTCCATGCCTTCGGTCATGGAATCATGTAATGATTGTATTTACTTTTCCTATAAATAGCATGTCATCACAAGAATATAGGAGAATATGGTTAGTGCTGGTAGATGATATATTTTTGGATCGATCCTCTATTTTAGACTGGATTATAAAAAGGGGATACGATGTAATAGATAGATAAGAAGGGAAGAGATAGATAGACATACATAGAGAGATTTGGCTGATTGTTAAACTCCATCATACTTTTTACTATTTTATATAATAGAAGATAAATTTCATGAGTAACAGAGATCTGTGTACATCCTGAGTCTGGAAGGGCCCCCATCTTGGGTATGTTTGCATCTTAGGTCATGATAATTGTTTTTCCATAAGCTTATTTATCTGGTATGAGTTTAAATCTTTGCAAGTTCCTTATGGTAGCAGGTTGAAGTTATGTCATTATGCTTTCATTCCTTTAAGATACATAAGTAGTTGATCTTGAATAATATAGTTGAGTGCAACAATAGTTTATCTTCATGAATCAGAATAGTTGCTTGATATCATTTCAAAAGTAAATAGGTGTCATGTGAGTGTGATAGTTGAAATAGTCTGAAACTACAGAGGTAGATTTGCTTATAGTATTGCTACAAGTTTTATTTGGTGATTAAAGTGTGGAAGAAGAGTTTGATTATTTCTGACAGTTTTTAGAAGGATGTGCACATCAAAATTAGATGACAGTGGATTAATTTGCTTCACAGTTCTTTATAAGTATGGTTGATGAAGGAGTAATATTTTGAAGACATTTAGTTCAGAATTCAATGATGGTTTGATTTGATTAGATGTATAACTTTCCAATCATTTTCCTGTAAGGTAGAATATCTAGATTTTGAGTATGATTTTCTTGAAATAGATAAGGAATTGAAGCATTAAGTGGGCTATCATCAGAGCATATACATAGCAATGAATTCAATACTCCTTTTATGAAGATAATACAATCTTTTTATAGTTGATTAAAGAAGGTTTTAGAGTTGTTAAATAACCAATTGAAGACATATTTTTTCTCCATTTTTGCACATATGGTGTCAGTGCCTCAAAGTCTACCTTCCCGGGTTGACATTTTATGTAGGCTATTTATAGCAGTATAATTAGCTCATCACTATTCCAAAATGGAGTTAATATCATAGAGATAGAAGGGATGGGTAGAAGCGACAAAACCACCCTTGCATTATCTCTTTACGACGATTTCCAATTCAAAGGTAAAAACAATTCCCCCTTTTAATCTTCATTCCAAACTTCCATTTTATTTCTTCATTTTGGTTTGCAATGCTTATTCTCTGTATTATTATCATATTTCTTCGACAAAAATATAGTCTTTATTACTGTTTCAGGGTCTCCAAATGTAAAGGCTCTTTTGGAAACTATGTGGGATAAGATAATTGGATCTTAAAGGCCTTTTTTTCAAAGTATCGAGGATGCACACAACCAACTGCAGAAAAAAATCTCAGTTTACAAGGAAATCGATAGACTTTGGTTGTTTTGGATGATGTTTCATCAAGATCAAATGTGGAAAATTTTTCCTTTGAAGCAAAGGGATACAAGACTGTCATTACAACTAGGAAGGATTGCACTATTCCAAGGACAAACAATAGTCGTGTGTATAACATACCCATGTTGCAGAAGGTTGATGCCTTGTCACTTTTTTGTTTCTAGTCCTTTGGACAACCTTTGATTCCAAAAAAAACAGATGGAGATCTTGTTAAGCATGTATGAATTTCTCATACCCTAACTATTTATCTATCCTTCTCTTCATGCATTGCATTCGAGTATACAATGTTCAAATTCAGATTGATTTTCTTCCACTTTTATGGATAAAATGATTTTCAAAACTAAAATTTAGACATTAACAATGATAGTGTGGGGCTATAAATGTATATTTATGGAGAAGAATAACTCAATTGTTTAACAAGTATAATATTTGTAGGTTGAAGCAAATTGTATGGGTTTACCACTTTCCCTCAAGGTGATTCGAAGCTCTTTGTGCAATGAGCTCCAGCCAGTTTGGTAAAATGATAAGAAGAAACTTTCAAGAGAATAATATGTATCAAAATATCATAGAGAGGAGCTTCTTAATTGCTTGGAAACCAGATTAGATGTCCTTGATGACGAGTCAAAGGATTGCTTTTTTGACTTGGAATAATTTCCTACAGGCAGAAAGTTCAATGTAAATCTATTATTGGATATTTGGGTATATGTTCATGGAATGGAATAACAAGACACTTTTGTTGTCTTGTTAGAAATTGCAGGTATAAATCTCATAAATCTCACGGGTGATCTCCTAAATCTCACAAGTGATTCAGAGTAAGGAACTTGTTTAGATTTGTTACTTTTTATAAATCTGTTGATTTGTTTTGCTCTCTTCATATTTGTGTCTCTACTTAATTTGTATGATTTCTAACGGAATTAGAAATGAGGAAGGAAAGATAAATCAAGCTAGTACAAATTAAGTGGCTTCTGTGGGTCATTACATGCATGATTTAGATCAAATAATCAATTGATTCATCGTGGCTTGGGTGGTCCACATTTTCTGCTTACATATTTCGTCTTAAGGTGGTTGGATGTAGTAATGATTTCTTACATGTTTTACATTCTTAATTGTGTTATTTCATAAAAGAAATACTCATTTGATGTATTTGCATTCAGCACTGATCACTTGCTCAAATTGATGAAACTAGATTGTCACAAATGAAGCTTGTAATAAGACCAATTATATATGTAAGGTAAAATCAAATGTTTTAGTGGTGGCATGAAGGGTTATAGAAGGAAATCAAATTGTTTCTTTTTTCACTGCTTGTCCAAATTTGTTGATTCACCTGCTTGTATATTTTAACCTTGTACAATATTTTACTGCAAACTGATTTTAAATAAAATAATAGAAAAGATACAATGGAAAATACACACATTACACAAAGATTTTTCCCCTGTAAACCCAAACCAAGAAAACCAACATATTCTATATTCATTCACATCATACTTTGTTTACAATACAATATACATATAGGATCCAGCAGCATCCAAAACCCTAATCCAATGACATGGATTAGTCAACAACCCTACTTCCTTAACAGGAAATAAAAAACTATCGGCGAAAAACCATGTGCCGAAAAACCGCCCAAAAATGGACACAAAAATCAAGGACTGCCCAAAAATGGACACAAAAATCGAGGAAAAAAATATTCGGGGGTGTTGCCCCCAAACCCCCATGCAGGGGGGATCTTCAAACTGTCCACCTTCATCAAAAAAACCTTCTTTTCTTCAACCATGTCTCTCACAAAATGATATTGAACATCAATATGCTTTGTCTTTGAATGATAAGTCGGGTTCTTCTCCAGAAAAATTGCACTCTGACTGTCACAATCTATCCTTACAACTTCTTGTACCAACCCAATACCTGAACACAATATTTGTAACCATACTACTTCCTTCCTTGCATGAGTGGTTGCCATGTATTTATCTTATGTAGTTGAAAGTGCCACTATAGACTGTCTTTTTCTCATCCCACTGATTTCTCCTCCAAATAGGTTAAACACATACCCACTTGTAGATCTCCTATGATCCAGATCTCCATCCTAGTCTGCATCCACAAAGCCATGTATGTCCAACATTTTATCAAATCCTGGTCTTCCTTGGTAGCACAATCCATAGTCAGAAATGCCACACAAATACCTGAAAACCCTCTTCACTGTTGTCCAATGCCCCTTCCCTAGTTTTGACATATACATGCTCAAAATTCCCACTGTATGTGAAATGTCCATTCTAGTACATATCATTGTGTACATCAAACTGCCAACTGCACTCGCATATGGAACACGTGACATGTCCTCCTCCTCTTCATGTGTCTTGGGACACTGATCCACGAATAACTTTACAACTACAAGAATAGGGACCCTGACTGGTTTACATTCTTGCATATTAAACCTTTGCAATATTGTCTCAACATATTTTATTTGATTTAACCAAAGTTTCCTATTTTTTCAATCTCTTTTAATTTCCATGCCCAAAATGAAATTTGCAGCACCAAGATACTTCATTTCAAATTTAGAGGACAAATGAGTTTTCACATCCTAGATAATCTCCTTATTGTTTCCTATAATCAACATCTCATCCACATACAAGACCAAATAAATAAAATGATCACCAATTAATTTAAAATACACATAGTGATCCTCTTTGCTTCTTGTGAAGCCAAGTCCCGGCATATAAGTATCAAATTTTTGATACCACATCCTTGGTGATTGTTTTAAACCATATAGAGACTTTTTCAACTTGCATACCATCTCCTTCTTTCCCTTCATAGAAAAGCCTTCTGGTTGCTTCATATAGATTTCTTCTTCCAAATCCCCATTTAGGAATGTTGTCTTCACATCCACGTGTTCTTCTTCAAAATCAAACACAACAACAACATATAACATAAATCTAATATAAGTTAAGTTGGCAACATGAGAACACATATCACCAAAATCAATTCCCTCAACCTGGGAATAACCCTTTGCTACTAACCGAGCTTTGTATTTCTCCACTTTGCCTTCTGCATTCAACTTGTTTTTAAATACCCATTTTCTACCAATGGGATTTCTTCTAGTCGACAACTCCACTAGATCCCAAACCTCATTCTTATCCAAGGTTTCCATTTATTCAACCATGGCCTTTTTCCAGGGTTTTCCATCCTCTAAATCCACTGCCTCCCTAATAGTTCTAGGATCATCATCAGTGATAGACAAATACAAATTTGAACGGAAATCAGATGGAGTATACCTCTCCGGTAACCTTTTTTCCTGCACCAATCTCCTCAATACTAGAGTATTTGGATCTTCTTCTTCTGATTCATGTTCTTCTATAGAGGTTGATTCATCATCCTTTGGCTCAAACTCCATTTTCTCTGGTTCTTCCTTACTTGGTAGGACTTCCCGTTTGACAACATCCTTCATTCCTCTAAATAACACATCTCGAATATACACAACCTTCTTAGTTTATGGGCTCCAAATTTTATAACCTTTGAGACCATATTTATACCCAATAAAGATACACTTTTCAACCTTCTTATCTAGCTTACTCATGTTTTCCTTGGGAACATGAACATAGGCCTCACAACCAAATACCTTGAGATGTGTGAGAGAAGGTTTCTTACCAGTCCATACCTCCTATGGACTCTTGTCATCCAGTGTTGATGAGGGTGATATGTTGACTAGGTAACATACAATACCCACTGCCTCTACCCAGAATTCGTGTCCTAACCTAGCACCACTGAGCATGCACCTTGCTTTTTCCATCAGCGTCATGTTCATCCTTTCTACAACTCCATTATACTAAGGTGTGTATGGAGTAGTCTTCTTCCTTGCTATATCGCACTTCTTACAGAATTCTTCAAATTCATTCCTGTAGATTTCTCCACAATTATCTGTCCTCAACACCTTAATTATTTTCTCTGTTTGACTCTCAACAAGAGCCTTAAACTCTTTAAACCTGTCAAAGACTTTAGATTTCTTCCTGAGGAAATATATCTAAGTATTCCTCAAGAAGTCATCTATAAATGAGACATAGTACACATAATTTCCCAATGATGGAACTAACACAGGTCCAAACACATCAGTATGCACTAGTTGTAAAATTTCTTCTAACCTTGTTGCACCAGAGTGGAATCTTACCCAATTCTTCTTCCCATATACACAATGTTCACAGAAATCAAAATCCAGAGAGCAGTTAGACATACCTTCAACCATACCTTTACCGTGTGGTAGTAAAAGACCCACCTCTCCAATATGCCCCAATCTTTGATACCACAACATAACCTTTTCTCCAGAGACTGTAGGAGTTTTTTCTTCTTCTGCTCCAATATTAGGAACAATGGAACTATTACACCCATCACTAATAGTGCTTCCTTCCAGCTTATACAGAGTTCCAATATGAACTCCCTTCAACAACACCATTTCTCCTCAAACCATCCTGGGATGTGCAAAACACTAGGCAATATTCTAATCCTTCAATCTATGAGCCTCAACTTGAATTTTCCTCGTCCTATGATTTTGGTTGTTGAGTCATCACCTAGAAAAAATTACCTCCATCATACCTTTCATATTCAAAGAACCACTCCCTGTGGGGAGTCATATGAAAGGATGCACCCGAGTCAACCAATCATGCCTCATTATCTACATGTGTGCTTGAAGAAGCCAAGTACACATTCCCTCCTTCTTCCTTGGAGGTCTTTTTTTTTGTAGAGGGAGCACCTTCATATCCCTTCACTTTCTCAACGCTTTTGGATCTACATTGCTTCTTGAAGTGCCCTTCTTTTCCACATCTCCAAGATACCTTTACAAACTTTTCGGGAGATTTAGATCTATCCTTGGACTTAGATCTCCCACTTGAGGACTTAGATCTATTTCTATCCTGGGAGTGTCCTCTTGAAAATAATGCATCTGTGCTCTGTCCTTCCATGTTCTTCCATATCATCTCCTCCGACAATGAGGATGAGACCACATCATCAAAACTCAAGGTAGTTGTATTACTACCTATGGCCACAACCAGACTATCCTACGAGTCTGGTAAAGAGCACGATAAACTAATAGACTTATCTTCATATGAAATTTTAATCTCAATAGATAACCATTGATTTACCACAGTATTGAAGGCATTCAGATGCTCTGTCACCGAGTCTCCATCTCTCATCCTCATGTTATACAACTTCTTCCATAGGAACAATTTATTTACTAGGGACTTAGACTGATACAAGTTCCCCAACTTATCCCATAACTCCTTGGTTGTAGCTTCCCTTGAGACATTCAGTAATATTGAATCTGAGAGACACAATCGGATTGTGATCTTCACCTTTCAATCCAACTTTTTCCAGTCATCTGTTGATGTTCCTGTAGGTGCAGTACCTAGATCCACTGCGACCCAATGATCTTTGTCTACCAAAATATCTCCCATCTTGAGCTTCCACAACTCAAAATTTTTCCCATTAAATTTCTCGATCTCTATTTTTGAACTGATTTCCATTTCTCTTCACATGAAGAATCAATACTGCACATCTCCCACTGTAACAAGGATTATCACAGTCCCGAGCCAAACCCCTAACCACAAAGGCACCCCTTTGAAGCCAATAATTGTTATGATACCAAATGTAGATTTTAACCGTGTACAATATTTTACTGCAAACAGATTTTCAATTAAAAAACAAAAAAGATACAATGACAAATACATACATTACACAGAGATTTTTCCCTTGGAAACCCAAACCAGGAAAACCAACATATTCTATATTCATTCACATCATACATTGTTTAAAGTACAATATACATATAGGAGCCAATGACATCCAAAATCCTAATACAATGACCTGGATTAGTCAACAACCTTAATTCCTTAACCGGAAATAGAAAACCATTGGTGAAAAACCATGTGTTGAAAAACCGTCCATAAATGGACACAAAAATCGAGGACCGCCCAAAAGTTCTAGTCGCACAAAGAATATAACACATATCCAACACTGCTTTAACACAAAGGTTTTATAAGCTTCATTAGATGCATTAGATGTACCTGCAACTGAGAATGAGGATCTAAATCACTAGTCCAAAACTTTGACCATTGACTACCTTTAGCTACATCATTTTAAATCCTCCAAAAATTTCATGATCTTTAAACAAAGTAACCACACCAATTCACTTCAGTGTTTCCTTTCCCCTGTTTAGGTGGTATGCTAGTATAATCTAGTCATATAACACAATTATTTATCTATATACATACACCAACCACTTGATGACTTATAAAAAGGGGAAAGCTTAGAGTCTAGAATTCTATACGTATATTGTTTATTGGATCATTAATATTTTGTGGATTATTCTTGAACTCTTTGTCTTTGACATATTATGCATTTAATGTGAAGTTTTAACACCAATTTAAGTGTGGTTTTTTATATATGAAAGGATCATTCAATGATTCTTGGATAAAATACTTGTTACTATGATAGGTGGACCATCTCAAACTATGTCAATGAACATAAAGGGGGCAAAACAATGGCCACACATAATACCATAGTAATACCATGGGTGAGAGAGATTTGTTTCATCATATACAACAAACTTTTTCCCTTCTTTGGAGATGGTTGTGTAATTCAAAATATTATTGGATTATTTTTATGAAAACAATCTTTTTGGATAATTAAACTTGAAATTTTTATCATTCATTTATATGCACTAAACTTATTGAATTCTTTTTATTAAAAAAATAAAACTTTGTCTGTTATTAAAGTTGAAATCTCTATCATGTATTTGTCTCAAGTGATATATTTTATTCTTCTGTTAAATTATTTTAGAGTTAATTTATGTATTATTATCATTATTTTGGAGATTTTTTCCTTTTTAACATTTTGACCCTTAACTCAAGAGTGGATTCTTATAAAACATATTTAATGGTCAACTTTTAAAGAGGTAAAAACAAAATATCTATTATAATGTAAATAAAATTTGCACCAAATTCAACGTATTACATTTATATTATAGAATATTATATATTTATATAATAAAAAGTTATTGAAGTAAAAAATAAGGTATATTTCAAATTCAATTTAAAGGATAAGTTTAAAAAAAAATGGGATTTTTTCCCACAATCATTATGTAATTGTGAAATTGCAATTTTTATTACTTAAATTGTATTTTTAAATATATAAATAAATTAAGTAAACTAAAATATTCATATTACAATAATTAATATTTTAACAATTTAAATTATTTTAAATATATAAATAAATTAAGTAAACTAAAATATTCATATTACAATAATTAATATTTTAACAATTTAAATTATTAAAAGGGATAATTTATTTTTAAATAAAAAATAAATGATTTAAACTACTTATAATAAATAATTAAATAAAATCAATTTTTTAATATTTTTAATATAAAAT
>SNQJ01S0121081.1:27096-50925 GCA_010110895.2 Picea sitchensis
CTTATTATTAACATATATGCTGCCTGAGTCTCATCACGTGTCATGCTATTGTCCAAGGGAAGTTTTTCACTAAGCTTGAGTCGTCCCCTCTGCAAAATGTCTCTTTTCCACATACCCGGCCATCCCGAACACCCAATCAAGTCCTTGTTTGAAATCATTGAAGCCTTCCATCTGATCATCAAGATTATCACGTCAATGACTGAAGAACTGTCGAAGACCTCTCGGTAGTGTAGTCGTACACTCATATTACACTCCTACCCGAGTTTTGAATATTTTGAAATTGTTGCTCGAGCTCTGAAGATCTCATCTCTAGCCGTCATGCCGAATCAGCTTCTGGAAGATGGATACTCTACATGTATATCTTTCTGATTTCGAGATGTAGCTCCATTGTGTATTGTTCGTGGATACTCTTTATAGTTATTTAACATGGATATACAGTGTATTTGATTGGTAGCCATGGTTATATTTTATCTCGAGCATGGGTATGCCCGCCTCGGTGAGACATTTGCTATTTTGTAGACGACACCTCCTGGTTCCTGATCCTTGGGCTCACTCGTTCGGCACGTCAGTAAATATTGGTAATGTATTTCGTCCATCAGATGCTCTTCTGACCTCACACATTAGGGGGCATCTATTATAACCCTAAATTGTACCACATATGCTTACCTGGCATCAAGCCAACTCATTTCCCTTCTTTTCCAAAACTCTACTGAACAACTCTTTGAAAATCCTCTTGTGTAAAGGCCCATGTTCCCTAACCCATTACTGCACGCATGTACATGCTAGCTGGCTCACAACAGCCCGCGTGTACCTACTAAAGCACGAAAAAATGAAAGTTGCTAACAGAACAAAAATCTATGGGTGAGTTAACTAAAACTCTCGGCCATGCATGGCCGAGGGTTCATCCAAAACCCTAGCTCCTTCTAGCCTATAAAAGAAGGGGTAGGGGTAGGGGTACCATTTGGAGGAGGAACAAATATAGCGAAGAAACTATGCCCATTTGCGTATTCCATTGTCCCAACCCTTTAGCCTTTCCTCATGCCAAAGGAGATTTAATGCAAAGCAGTTGAAGGATAGAAGAGGAGGAGCCCAGGATCAAATCCAAGGAGTGGTGGCCGGTCTTAGCTTTTGTAAGTTAATTCACTTTACATAATAAAAAGAATGCTTTTCCCGTCCCAATTCATGAGCTGTCTATGATTTGATTAGTTTATGTTCGATTTCTAACCCTTGAGTATAGAAGTAGCATGCATGCATAGTTGTTGTTTTTCTTGAGTGCAGGTCATCTTTGGAAGGAACAACGCAAAAAAGTAATCAAGCACAACAAAGGATCAACATCGAACGTCGGTAATAAGGTAGGTGGTCCTTTTCCATGCATTTACTGAGAAAAATGGATTTAAATCTTGGGATGTAGGTAAAAAAGTAGTTTCTATTCGGTCAAATCTGCATGCAAAGTCTGACCCTAATTTGCTAGTCCATAGGGTGTTTTTCCCAACAACAAGAACTAAAAACTAAATCACAAATTTAAACAACTTACCTCATAGAAGCAAAGAGACTAGGAAAAATAGTTTAACATAAAGATAGGTTGATTGTTAGGGACCTAACCGCTCACTTAGGTAGAACAATATATTATGATGTAATAAAGGTCAATATTAATAAGGCATAACAATAAGGAAGAATAAGTCGAATGTAAGAAGACCTAATAGAAGCTTCTGCTTCTAGAAGGATCTTCCTCTAGATGGTTCTTTTGATAGACATATTTAGTATAAATAGGAGTCAAGGGTATGAGAACTCTTTTCTTGGATATTATTGTAATAGAGCTCTTCTCTGCCGGAGGTTTCCTCCTTGAAGAGGCAAGTGAACATTGCTCTCAGTAATCAAAGTGCTCTTTCTAGTGTTATTCTCGTATCATTTTGGTATTATTGTGTTGTTTTTATGGTTATATTGTTGTTCATCTATCATTTCTAGCATTTTATTTATGTTCTACATACTTTTTATATCTGGAATATTACAAGTGGTATCAGAGCACTTTCCTTGGCAGAAAATTGTGGGTTAATTTTTTTCAGGGTAGAGACGTATTCCAACATCTTTAATCTATAGAGATATTTTGTTACATGCATAAACCTGCGGTCGGGGATTCATACACACAGGAAATACAAGTGTTACTTAAGCGCACGTCTGTTTTCCACCCTTGTAACCCCTATTGGTACCCCTTCGAGTGGTAGTGCATCTGAAAACACTTGTATATAGATCGACCTAGATTTCCTGAATCCCTCTTTAGATAAACCGATCGACCACCTGACTACTATAGTGATAGCGAGAACAACACTTGGGAAGATACTCTCTAGTACCTGGGTAGTTGGGTAGTACGACTAAGCGCACGGTCTAGCCTCCTTAGTTGGTGCCCTGAGATATTGGGTCCAGTACTACTGTTGGACCCTTCACGTATATCAGAGAGTTATAGAATAGGGCAAACCCTTGTCTATAGAACCCTTGAATACATAACCTTTGGGGACATAAACAAAAAAACAAAATAGATAAGATCTATTTCTGCACAAATGTGTTCGAGTTGCCAAATCACTACACATTTCTTCCTGATTAAGAATTTGGGCATTTCATCACTATAGTATTCATAAGATTGTGTTGCACCATTATTTGAGACCTATTCCATTGGATTTATCTCTTCGCCCTTATCACATTCATACCTATCATTTTCCAGCAATTTGTTTGACCCCACCCACCCCTTTTCGGTTCCCTCATCATCATGGCCCATACCTGTAACCAAGATTTGAAATCTCGCTTCAATACCTTGCCATCTAATTTCACAGAAAACCAATAAGAATTGAGATAACTTAGTGCCAATATTGCCACCATGAATAAAAACATGCATTCCTCCATCGCCGCCTCAATCAAGGAACTCAAAGAAGACCTCAAACAAGACATTACTACCCATCTTGAATCGGTCACTTCGATGATATGTACCAAGTTGCATATCCTTTTAGATCCCCCTTTATCTGACCCGCCTTTGCATATCAAAGCTAAAACTTCCTCTCGTTCCCATAATTTTCATCCCCATAACTTTGAGGGTGACCTATGCCTTACGCGTGTAGATGTGACCAAATTTGATGGCTCAGATCCCATTGGTTGGGTGACTCAAATGGAACATTATTTCTCTTTTTACGACATTACAAATGAGTTGGCCAAACTTTGGTATGGTGTTCTCCATATAGATCAAGAACGTTGGCAATGGTGGCAATGGAGATTTTTTTTTTGTCAAGGGTATGTTGCTTGGACACAATGTCTAGCAAAGCTTTATGAATGCTTTGACACTGACACCAACCATTTAGGTCGTTTGAAAAAATTTAAACAATATGGCACAATGGAAGACTTTATAACTTCTTTTGAGCAACTGGATTTTCGTACAGAGGGCATGTCTGATGCTTTTTTTCGAGAATGTTTTATCAGTGGCCTCAAGGATGAGATTCGTGCCCATGTCCTCATGGCTCAGCCTCAGATTTGGGTGGAGGATACTAAAAGAGCTAAGGAACACAACAGGTTGTCTCTTCTCAAAACCGAAAACCCTCCTTTATTCCTCACACTAAACTAGTAAACCCCACTCCTCCTTCTACTCCACTAAATATCCAAAATTTGACGAGGGCCAAAATGGTTGAACGCCAACTCAAAGGCCTTTGTTATAATTGTGATGACAAATATTTTTTGGGACACAAGTGTAAGGAACAAAATGTTTTTATGGCCATCTCGAAGGATGTTTCGGAAGAGGATTTTGAAGCTCCCCTTGTGTCTCTTTCACCTGAACCCACTAACATAACCCCTCCCTCAAACGCTCCTGAAGTAGAACTGGTCATTTCCCTAAATGATCTCACTGGATTCTCTGCTCCCCAAAGCCTCAAGCATAGAAAGGTCATCATTCTTTTTTATAGTGGAAGCACCCATAATTTCATTCATCGTTGCATTGCCCAAGAAACTAATTGTTATATCCATGCAGTCAACAATTTCCAAATTGTGATTTCCAATGGCAGGTCCATGAAATGTCGAGGGCATTGTGAAAATGTGTGTCTCCAAATTGGTGATTACCACCTGAAATATCATATGTTTTCTATCGACATGGGCGCTTGTGACATTGTGTTAGGTGCAGATGATCCAAATTATTTTCGACATGAAATGAGAGCGGAGATATAATAAATAAATGCACAGACATATCACAGATATCCAATAATATAACATAAGTGTATCATAAATGAAACCATAAACACAAAGATACAGTAATACATGATTTCTATTAATGAAAGAAATGTATAGAGACTGTAAAAATCCAGAGTGAAAGACTCGCTAGAATGGTGGCATCTTATCTCCGAGAAGAGATGTGATGGCTAATCGCATTCACAAGAATATTATTATTACAATGAGGCTCTAAGGCCCTTTTTAACATAAGGAAAATCCAAAAACCTAACCCTGGAAGATGAAAATCCAAAAGGTTTGTAGGCCTCGATGGAGGTAGTTGCTACATCAACTTCCCGGGGGTGTAACTTTTGCATACAATCTTCATTTGGGGCGCTCAATACACCGCTAGAAAGATCTCTCTGAGGACTACAACTTTTGATGTGAGCAACATTGAAGGATGTCTCATGTTTCTCCTCGTTTTCCCAAAAAACGTCGTTTAGGGTCTCAAAACGGCCCCAGAAGTTTGGGACCCGAAAAAAATTGCTAAAAATAGTAAATTACCAAAATTGCCAGAAAATCCTCCCTCCTTAGAAAGAAATGGTCTCCATTGCATTGAGTGCCCGAGGGAGAGGAAAGAGCATTTGCTGAATCTGCATCTTGATGAGATGGTTTCCTTGTTGGAGAAGTTGCACTGCTTAGTTTGTTGAAGGTTGTCATGAACATGTGGATGGAAGGGTTGGACCTTTTTAACGAGTATGGTTACATGAGATTCTTGTGTGCAGAAGGAATATTTACATTTTGCTACAATATTGTCGACCTGCTTCTACTGGATAGAAGGTGCTTGGGCCAAGGCTGTAGTGGTTGCAGTATCCTTCTATTCACCTTTTGAACAGATTGTGAAGAAGCTGAATTTTGTAGTATGAGATACTACCTTGTGGCACTGTTTAGGTGGAACAATAGTCAGAACTACTTCTTGTATTCTGTAGAGATGACCCCCAAAGAAACAACGACACAGCAGGGTCGAGACTCATAAACAACATGGCATTTCCACATATATGGCAGGCCCAAGAGAACATCACAGACATCCAGTGGGTCAAAATCACATAATACCTCATCCTTGAAGGGTTGTGTTAGCGACGGAAGTCATTCCTGGATTGCAGCAGGAGCAGAGCCCGACGCCCATCAGTTTATTGTCACAATTTGTTTAATGGGGTGATCAAATGGAAGCTAACTCAAAACGATGTGGTTCTAACTACGAAACTAGGCCAGGAATGCATGGGCAAGTGAGGTCTTAGATAACTTCAGACACTGAGTTGTAGTAAGGGTGAGTAGGGGGGAAGACTTGTATAAGAGAAAAGCAGAGGTCTCTTGTAAACATCAAGTTCCTAACAGACTGTAGAAGAAGGAATCTAAATGCGAGATCTTCTTACAATCAAACGCAAAAAACCAGAGAAAACAACAATGTCACAATAAATCCTTTATCACAACATAATTGCCATAATCTGTGCGAATCAGTCGATCACGAACTCTCTTAGCATAAGATGAAAACCAGATGGAGTGGGAAGACTGTCTATCATTAAACAAGAAATCTTACACACCAATGCATAACCAGAGAACTAGAGTCTATGATAAAAATTTATAATCGGGAGCTTCGCTCTACCATCCATCCTTTGAAAAACATCAAAACTAAACATATATACCCCCAAACATTTGCCCAACAGAGGCCTACTAGACTTTCGGGATGAGGAGTCTTCTCAATCAAATCTGGTCTGCACTCTTCTGTCGAACACCACCTTAATTCGGCATGGCTCGTGCCAGGGGGTAGCTGAACCTTTAAATGTTGAATTAGCGTGTGCAGGCTTCCCTAGTGAGTTGAGAACTTGGCGTGGTTTCCATGGAAAGAATCAGTACAGAAGACCACCTCAGGTGGACCCTCAGCCGGGACATCCATACTTTGCAATAAATGAATGAGGCGAGGCTTCAACCACCCTCTCTCTTCTTCATTCATCTCCAGCAGGTACTGGGATTTATCTCACGTCGAAACAACATCTGGAGAGTCACAATGCCTCCCTTCTGAGATTCAGCTCGGTGCTTCTGGCCCCCTTTGTGTACAGCCCTCTCTGCTCTCTCGAGCGACCATGGGCCATGACCCTATGCCTATATTTCAGAGTGATTTCGATGTTTCGGGGTTCGCGGATGAGATAGAGCAGGTCCCCTCCCTCCAAAATCGCGATGGGCGAAATGCCGGGAAGGTCTAACGGTCATCACGCATTCCTTTAAGATGAACGACTCAGACTTTCCTCAGAGCTTTGGGACCCGAGTGGCCAAATGATAAACATAAGTGCCCTTCCTCCAGACCTATTCCTTTACGACCAGATGCCAAAACCACGAGCCCGGTCCTGGGCGCTATCGACATTTCAGGGTTTGGGGTTTCGAAAGGTGAAGTGACGAGGAGCGCCCACCCCCCAACTTCCCGAATGTCGACATGGCACGGATGCGTGCCGCGTTTCCTTAAGATGAACGACCGAGGTAGCACTCTCTGCTTAACAGGGGGCTATGCTCATTCTCAGGTTCGCTTGATGTGACCTGGCGCTAGGACCGTGGGACAGGATTTGAAGGGCGCTTATCGGCATTTCGGGGTTCAGGGTTTCGAAAGGTGAAGAGACGGGGAATTTTACCCATCAAACTCCCGAATGTCGATATGCCGATGTGACTGGATCCTGCGCCATGCGTCACTGGATCAGATGACTCAGATTCAGCCTTGAAATATAGGAGCTTTCTCTGATGCTATATGTCGGGTAACTTGGTAGCCCCGAGATCCCAATGACCGTTGATCTTCTTCGTGGATGGATCTCAGCTGCCAACAACAAAACCTTGCCCGCTCGCTTAACTCGTAACCAGAAAGGAGATCCTTCCGCTGCTGCGCTTGGGTGTTTCCTATTCATTTTGCAGACCTGGGTGTTTTTGTGCCTAAGACAAAAATAATCGCTAACAGGTTGGATGCCATATGACAATCGACACTGCTGGATGACACGAAGATCTAGTCCCTATCGAAGCCACCTGATGTTGTATGGATGCAGGTATGGTGTTGTCAACAATCCCAACTATTTGATGACCTATGATGAGATGAGGTTCTTCTGGTTTCCGATATCAATAATAAAATGTTGCGCGGTCCCCTTCACCCACATTTCTTAATGAAAAAGGCACTCCCCCTCTTTAGGATCTGATGATTCTTCTGGTTGAATTGTTGCGGTCACGACAATAAAAATGGACTCTACGTCGATGATCTGTCTTTTACCAATATTTTTAGAATTAGATTTTGAATTAGGGTTTGGCTCCTTATCTTTGATCTCGACCACGAATGAATGTTTTGAGCAACATTCATCAGTGTTGTGCTAGGGGATTTTATGGAAATCATACCATTTTCTAGTGTCCTTCGTCTTTCCGTGACCCTTCTTTTCCTATGGCTTGGACTAGTTTTCGGGATATTGTTTGTTAGGGTCTTCTTTCTCATACTTTGGTTGTTGCAGATTTGCAGACCCAAACTCCAGTTTGTTCTGGTGCTTAAATTTCTGCTCAATTTTAACAACATATGGATAAGCAGAACAGAGTGATGAGATGTCCAGAAAATCCATTTTCGTTTGGATTTATATGTGTAGAGCCTCACGGTATTTCAGAACCAAATGTCGCTCAGAGTCTTTGATACCCAGCTTGGTGTGAAAGGTATGGAAGGTATTGGTTATCTCTGGAACTGCTTGGACCCTCTCATGTCGTAGTGTGCTCCATATCATGTATTGGTTATCATAGTTGCCAACGGGGTCATATTGTTCCTTTACCCCATCCACAAAAGAATCCCAAGTGGCCTCGGCCCCATATATTCCAGACTCCTCTTTGGAACTTTTCTCCCAATAAGTTTCCCACCAATGTTCGACACGGGGGAGATATTTAAGGAGTGTGAAGGTGATCTTTTCCCTTCCAGAAAAATTATGAAGAGAGAAATAACCTTCTAACATATTTAACCATTTGTCTAGGGCATCCGCATCTATCTGACCTTCAAATACAGGAATATCAAAATTAACCTATACCTTGAAAGGAGAGGTGCTTCCAAAGTAGTTATTTGATGAATATGTGCATGTTTCTATCGACAGGCATTGAAGGATGTGGGAAACATTCTCCATCATTTCGTCCCTCTGTCACATGAGAGCTTGCTCAAGTAACAGATTGATAGAATCATCTGCTACGTCATTTTTATTTTCTTCTACCATGGAGGTTTTATTGGTCGTGCGAGAGAGATTTTCTTCAAGAGAGAGAATCTTGAGACCCAACTTTCTATACTCGGACCTCGTCAGGGACATGCACTGAAAAAAATGATGAAGAGAAGCCTGCTCTGAGACCACTGATCTGGTTTATTTTCGACAAGAAATGAGAGCGGAGATATAGTAAATAAATGCACAGAGATATTGTGAATATCTAACAATATAACATAAATGTATCAGAGATGAAACCATAAACACATAGATACAGTAATACATGATTTCTATTAATGAAAGAAATGTACAGAGACTGTAAAAATACAGAGTGAAAGACTCACTAGAATGGTGACATCTTATCTTTGAGAAGATATGTGACTGCTACTCGCATTCACAAGAAGATGATTATTACAATGACGCTCTAAGGTCATTTTTAACATAAGGAAAATCCAAAACCCTAACCCCGGAAGATGAAAATCCAAAAGGTTTACGGGCCCCGATGGAGATAGTTGATACGTCAACTTCTCGGGGACGTAACTTTTGCATACGATCTTCGTTTGGGGTGATCAATACACCGTTACAAAGATCTATCTGAGGAATACAACATTTGATGTGAGAAATTTGTAAGGAATGTCCATTTTTCTCCCCATTTTCCCCAAAAAATGTCATTTCGGGCCTCAAAACGACCCCAGAAGTTTGGGACCCGAAAAAAATGCTAAAAATAGTAAATTACCAAAATTACCAAAAAACTGTTTTGAGCCAGCTGGAAAAGGTGGGTGGCCACCGATATCCACCTGGATCAGCAGTCTGGTTAAGGACTTTAGGTCCCATTCTCATGGATTTTAAGGAATTAACCATGCAATTCGACTAGGAGGGCAAACGATATAAGTTCTGAGGAATCACCATTGTTTCCCCTGAGATCATTACTTCCCATTGCATGGAAAATATGCTAAAAAAAGGTCATTCTGGCGTTATTTCCCAACTCCATTCCATACAAGCAATTGAGACACCTTCTCTATCATAGGACCTCCAATCCATCCTCTCTAAAAATCAAGTGGTTTTTTCCACTCCCCGGGGACTCCATCCTTCCCGTGGTGTTCATGATCATTTCATTCCCCTTGTCCCAGGAAGCCTTCCTCCAATATTCATCCCTATCATCACCCCTTTTCCCAAAAAAATGAAATTGAGAAAATGGTTCAAGAATTTCTTAACGTAGGTGTTATCCACCCTAGTACGAGCCCCTACTCTTCCCTTGTGGTCATGGTCCTAAAGAAATAAGGTTCTTGGTGCATGTGTCTTGAATTCCTCTCAAAAAACTCACCATTAAAGACAAATTTCCCATTTGTGTCATTGATGACCTCCTGGATGAATTGAGTGGTGCCCAGTTCTTTACTAAACTTGATCTTCATTCTGGATACCACTAGATCCATATGAAAGAGGGAGACGTTCCTAAGACTACCTTTAGAACTCATGAGGGCCACTATGAGTTTTTGGTCATGCCCTTTGGCTTGTGTAATGCTCCCTCTACTTTTCAAAACCTCATGAATCATGTCTTCCATCCTTTTCTCCATCATTTTGTCTTAGTTTTCTTTGATGATATCCTCATCTATAGAAAAACCTAGATAGACCATCTTTATCATGTGGATTGAGTTCTCCATCTACTCTCTCAGCACCAACTTTTCTTGAAACAATCTAAATGTGCTTTTGGCACTTCAGAATTCAAGTACTTGCGTCATCTTGTTGGCAGGGATGGTTTCAGGATGGATCCTAAAAAGATTGAAGCTATGCAATATTATACTCACCCAAATACTCTCAAGAGATTGTGTGGATTTCTGGGCTTAACAGGTTATGATCACAAGTTTGTTAATAATTATGGAAAGATTGTGGCACCTCTCACTGCACTTGTTAAAAATAATTATTTCACTTGTAATCCAATAGCTTCTCAGGATTTTCAAACCTTGAAAAGGGCCATGTGACAAACTCCAGTCCTAGCCCTTACTAATTTCACAAATACCTTTGTCCTGGATTTTGATTCTTCAGGGAAAGGAATTGGCATTGTCCTTATGCAAGAGTGTTAGCCTTTGGCCTTTACTAGCAAACAACTATCTGAACGAAATTTTGGAAAATCAATCTATGAAAAGGAAATGTTGGCTATTCTTCATGTCATTGATATTTGGTGCCCTTATGTATTGGGGCAACACTTCCAAATTAATACAGATCATCAAAGCCTCAAGTATTTTCTGGAACAACACATTTTCTCCCCAGAGCAACAAAAATGTGTGACTAAGCTCTTTGGATATGATTATGAGATAATTGACAAGAAAGGAAAACAAAATGTGGTTGCAAATGCACTTTCCCGTAAATATAAAGATGAAGGGTCCCTTTTTTCTCTCTCCTTCATTGTACCAGATTGGCTCCAAGTGTTCACCAGGAATGGCTACACGATCCCAAAATTTCACATCTAATACAACAATTGCAGTCCAATTCTCCAGTTTACCTAGTTACTCTTGGCTCCATGATGAGGTTAGATACAAAGGCTGTTTGAATTTAAATAAACAATCAAAACTTAAATCCATCATACTTTTTGAGCTTCATGCTACACCCATAGCTCAACACTTTGGGTTTACCAAAACCTATGACAAGGTCAAACATTTTTTTTTTTGGGATGGAATGAAACAAGACATTCGTAATTTTGTGGTTGAATGTGATGTGTGTCAATGCAACAAGGGAGAAACAGTTAAATCTCCTGGCACACTACAACCACTTTCGATTCCACATGCTATTTGGAAGGATATCTCTATGGATTTTATTGTAGGCTTACCTAAATCAGGCAATAAATCAGTCATCATGGTGGTAGTTTATCACCTTTCTAAGTATGCTCATTTTTGTGCTCTTCAACACCCATTTATAAAATCCACTGTGGCTCAACTTTTCATGGATTAGGTCTTCAAGCTTCATAACATGTCACATTCTATTGTTTCTGATCATGACCCAACTTTCACCAACAATTTTTGGAAAGAACTGTTCAAGATACAAGGCACCCAATTTCACCTCAGCACAACTTATCATCTCCATACTGATGGTCAAACTAGAGTTGTCAACAAGTGTTTGGAAACATATTTGAGGTGTTTTGCATCAAAAAAGAAAAATCAATGGGCTCAATGGTTACCACTAGCTGAATGGTGGCACAACACTTCATACCATACAACTACCCGCATGAATCCTTTTGAAGTGGTATATGGACAAAATCCACCTTCATATTTCTCATATTTACTAGGTGTATCGAAGGTCCGGGCAGTTGACCAAACACTTACAGTTCGAGAGGCTATTCTCCATACCCTCAAAGAAAATTTGGTCATGGCCCAAAATTGCATGAAGCAACAAGAAGATCAAGGTTGCTCTGAACGTCACTTTGAAGAAGGGTATCAGGTGTTTCTTCGACTACAACCTTACAAGCAAAATTCCTTCAAGGATGACCATTGTCATAAACTGGCACCCAAATTTTATGGTCCTTATACCGTTCTCAAGCATGTGGGATAGGTGGCCTATCAGTTACATTTTCTTAGTCATTCTAAGCTACATCATGTTTTTCATGTTTCCTACTTAAAGAAGGTGATTGGAACTAAGTTCCAAACTCAAACCAACCATCTCGAGTTGGAAGAAGAAGGCTCCATTTGGATACAACCACAAACATTTTTGGACCAATGTGAGTGTCTCTTGTGTTAATGAACCATCAAGGAAGTGTTAGTCTAGTGGAAAGATACAACCCCAACATATGCCATTTGGGAACCAACTACCATTCTGTAGCAATTTCTACATCTCAAGCCTTGAGGACAAGGTTGTTTTTAAGGGGGAGGACATGTTAGGGACCTAACCCCTCACGTAGGTAGAATAATATATTCTGATGTAATAAAGGTCAACATTAATAAGGCCTAGCAATAAGGAATAATAAGGGAGGATTTTGGGACACTCAGGATCCTTTTTTGGAACTATTGTGGCTTTCCCTGGCACAAAGATCCTATGTTAATTTGGATCCCAAGTGATATTGATATTATTTGTCTAGTTGAAACATGGGAGCATGAACAGTCTAAGGTCCCTAACATAGAATGATTTATCTTGTGGTCGGTATGGAACAAAAAATCATATTGTAGAGGGATAAGAGGCATAGTCTATTATATTAGAAAGATAATTTATCCTCACATTCAACTTCATAAGATCAGCCCTCTCAATCAATACATTTAGATACAAATTTCATACATCAATGATAAAACGAGGTATATAGAAATTTGCTATTTTTCACCTATTAATTCTACTTTCTATTAAAAAAACAATCTAGATAGAAATTGTCAATATAATACTTTAGAACAAGATATTTGCAGTTTGAGAAATGAAGGTAATATCCTATTGCTAGGAGACTTTAATTCTAGACCTGCATCTGGCCATGCTATTTTTTTAAGCAATGATTCCAAGAATAATCCTTTATGGCTAGATGAGGAACTTGTTTTACATAATAGCTACAAAAGAAGCTTTGAATAAATAATTGAATTTGTTTGGTACTAAGCTAGTCAATCTCTGCAATTCTCAAGACCTTATAATTTGCAATGGAGTAATGAACTGGCCAAACTACAACCAGATAACTTGTATCCATGGTCTAGGTAGTAGTGTCATGGATTATATGATATCTGATATCCTTGTTTCCAACCAAATAGTAAATTTTGACCTTTTAAATGACGATGGAGCTGATTATGATCATAAACATTTGACCTCTAAACTAATTTTCCATGCACAGGAGTTTCATTGAAGAAAATTCTAATAATCAAAGGTAATTGTTTTTTTACAAAAATAAATTTGAACTTTTCTTAAATGATTTAAATAGCGAATTACATCTCCTAACTTATAAGGACAACATTGAATACCTCTATCATAAGTTTACAACTACCCTTTCCACTTCTATTAACAAGTTCTCTTTCGAGGTGTCCTGTAAAAAGAAGAATAGAACAACCAACCCTTGGTATGATAAAATAATCTAAAATTTCTAGGAAAGTCATTAGGGATGCTTCTTATGAGTCCTTCAAAACTGATAAGATCAATACATACAAATCCCTAATTAATAGGAAACAAAGGTACTATATAAATAAAAGGAAAGAGAAGCTTTTACACCTATCTAAGCTTGATCCTAAGAATTTCTGGAGGAAAATTCTAATTTGCAATACTAAAGAAAATAATATGATTCCCTTAAGGGACTGAATTCCTACCCTACAAGTATTTATGATCTGGATTTATGAGTGGAATGAAATAAAACACAGATATATAAAATTAACATAGATATATAGAGAATGATAGCAATATGTCATGAAGATGGAAATCAATGATAGTTGTGTTTGTGCCCAGCATTTGGTAGGTAGTGGCAAAGTCAAGATCTCTCTCATAGAGTTCGGTCCATCCAGACGTCGCATGTCTACAGGAGTGTAGCATTGTAGTTAGTGCTACCACTGGAGGGAAACTGAGGGAGTCATCAAAGTGGTTGGTGATCCCTGTCTTATACTTGATGTTGAGATGGAACTTCTACAAGTATGTGGACCACTTTTGATGGCGATCATTCTGCAATTTTCCTTGTGTCTGCATGAACTGCAGAGGATTATGACCAGTTTGGATGATTGTGTCCTTCTCGATAATGTAATGCCTCCACTAGCAGCATGCTTGTAAAATGGAATACATTTCTTTATCATAAGTGGGGTACTTACGAATGATATCTGATAGAGTCTCAATATGATAGGCCACAAGATGTCCATGTTGAGTGAGAACTACACCCACAACATAGTCTGAAGCATATGTCTCAATCTCAAAAGGTTGTTGCAGGTCGGGTAATGAGAGCATTGGAGATAAACACAAGCATTTCTTCAAATCATCGAAATATTTCTGTTACGACTGACCCCACACAAACTTTTCCTTACCACCAACCCTAGTCACTTTTCTTAGGGCTCGTGCAATGTGGGAGAATCTCAACAAGAACCTGTGATCAGGGATGATTTTAAGATGGAAATTTATTTGAAAATGTAGAAACCTTGGCGAATCTTACTAATCCTTCATATGTCAATTATAAATGTTTGGCGATATTTTTGTAAAAATATTCAAATTTCTAAGTATTTTATATAGTTTTTATAAACTTTTGGCAATTTTTAAAGCAAAATAATTTTATCCTATAGAATTTGGGTGAATCATTTTTAAAATACCGAATCTCATTTTTGGAAAAACCATGGAAAATTAGCCCATGAGCGAAATTTAGCCCCTAAAATCATCCCTGCCTGTGATAGAAATTGGAAAGGCCTAAGAAGATCTGAAGCTTAGTGAGTGTGGTCAGGGTTGGCCAATCATGAATGACCTGGATCTTGGATGGATCAACATGCACCCCATGCTCATCAACAATGTATCCTAGGTATTGGACCATGTTCATGCCGAAGGAACATTTTTCCAAATTGTCATATAGCTTGTGTTATCGCAGAGTGTGTAGAACCTGTTGAATATGTTGCAAGTGTTCTTCCCAAATCTTTCTAAAGATGAGGATGTCATCCAAATACATCACCAAAAAAGAATTGGTGAAAGGTCGCAAGATATCATTCATCATCCTCATGAAATTTGTTGGGGAATTTTTCAAGCCAAAGGGCATGAACAACCATTCAAAAATACCTTCTTTGTACTTGAAGGAAGTCTTCCATACATCATTCTTCTCTATTGGGACCTGGTGGTAACCGAAATTCAATTCAATCTTACTAACATAGTTGGCCTCCTTGAGTTGGTCAAGGAGATCATCAATTTAGGGAATTGGATATCAGTTCCTCACTTTGGTTCCTAGATGTGATTTCATTTAGGGCCTAGTTATCAATGCAAAGTCACCAGGTCCCATATTTTTTCTGCATAAGCACGATTGGGCATTTGTAAGGCAATGAGCTTGGTCAGATGTTCCCCTGATCCAAAATGGATCTAGGAAGGCCAAAATTTCAAAGTTCTCGGAATCATACAAAAAAAGGGCCATTGTGTAGGGCTCGTCGTGTCGATTCCAAAAATATATTTGTTTTTGAAAATGGACATCGTATGCGAAAGTTATCATGTTCTGAACATTTTACCAAACATGCAAAAAGTCAAAGGTCAAAGTCAACTAGTCAAAGCTCGTAGAACTAGCATGGAATATGACATCAAAAGTATGTCATACTAACATATGCATGACACATGGCAACATGAGGACGTGCCACGTGTCAGTTAGTTTTGGCATTTTCATGGGTGATTCAGGCCACTGAAAAATTGACACGTGGAATGACACAAAAGTGACACATGGCACTATATAGAGGTGACACATGGAACTGTATGGAGGTGACATGTGGATTTATGGACATGACATGGGCAAATGACAACAAGACATGTGGCAGTATGGAAGGCTTATGTGGCAGTACGAAAGGCTAACGTGGCAGTACATATGCTGACTAGATAAGATGATGTGGCAGTATGGATGTTGATGTGCCAGCTGAAGGTTGGTGTGGTAGTACGGATTTTGACATGGTGGTTGACTGGACAGGCTAATGTGGAAGTTGACTGGCAAGCTGACGTGGCTCGGGAAATCAGGGGGTGACATGTGGCCCAATCAGAGGGCACCATGTGGTAGCCCGAATTTGAGTAGTGTGGGATAGGTCAAATTTTTAGGGCCTTGGTAACAAGGGGCGCCATATGACCATGAGACCAGGATTTTGGGTTGCGCGAGTTATGCTAAATTTGGCGTATTTGGCAAAATTTGAAGGATTTCACCAAATCTGGGCCTGATTTTAGTGGATTTTTGCCTATAAAATGAGATCTAAGCCCAAAAAGAGGGGGGAAGTTGGTATTTCGACCGCCAACTCAAAATATACTTAACGAGGACTGTTTTCCATGGAAATGAATTTCATAACAGAAGAAATCTTGAATATATTCTGAATCTTAAGCCATTTTTATGCAGGGAGGCCATCAAGGAAGCGAACTTTGGAGGCCATTTATGGGAGCTACTAATCCGGATTTAGGAGAGAAACAAATTGATTAACACACTGCATACAATAAACATGGATATATGAAGAATACAACAGATATCCAGTGAAAAATATATTCTATTGAATAATGAAATAGGTTGAAACTGTAAAACTGTAGAACTGAAACACTTGCTCGAATGGTGGTAGTTATCTTGGAGAAGAGATGTTTCTTCTACATGCATTCGTCTAAGCATAATCTATTACAATGAGGCTCTAGAGGATTTTTTGATATTACTCATGAATTCCAAAACCCTAGACATCCAAAAACCTAACCCTAGGAGGTAAAACATCAAAAATCATGTGGGCCCCTATGAGTAGGTTGGTACCTCAAATTCCTGGGCTCGTAACTTTTGCATACGACCTCCATTTTAGGCACGTGATATCCTGTTCGAAAGGTATTTCAAATAGATACACATTCTACCATAAACCTCTGACTCTGGCTATAGTTTGACTGTGGAGAGCCAAAAAAACATTGTTTAGGACTCTAAAATGGCCCTCAAAATATAGCAATATGTGTTAACATGAAAAAATAAAAAATAATCCAGTTGGATTAGGTGAGAGGCCACCAATATCTACCTGGAAGATGTGTAGGGCTTCAGATCGCCCCAAAAGTGTGGAACCCATAATTACAAAAAAGTACAAAAGAACATGTTGAACTAAAAACGGACAAGAGGAGCTAGTTGGAATAGGTGGGTGGCCACCAGTAGCCAAATGGATCAATCCTCCCCCCTTAGGAAGCAATGGTCTCCATTTCATTGAGTTCCCCCATCGACTAAGGAAAATTCTTCTAGATTTGGCCCCAGGTGAGCCACTTTCCTTGGTGTAGGAGTTTCCCTACCTTGACAACTTGATAAAGTTGGATCCTCTATTGGCGAGTTCCCTTGACCCATGTGCCCACGATATGATCAGCAGATGCTTGTTCCATGTAGTCAGGGTTGAGCTCTGTGGGTGTTAGTTGTTCTGCGATCTTTGAGGTGTCCAATAATGGTGGAAAAGATGGTCGAAGGAGGTCCACATTGAACATTGGGTGCAGGCCAAGTAAGGGTGGAGTGTTAAGCTCAAAATCATTGCTACCCATGGCCTTGGTGACAATGTAAGGCCCATAGCAAAGTGGGTGAAGCTTCTGATGGGGCGCTGTGAGTCTCTCCTTCAGAAAATGTAACCATACTTTTTCGTCAACCTGAAACTAGGGTGGTACCCTGTGTTGATCATGGCATTGCTTATACTTAGCATTGGATTTCTGAAAAATCTCCTGGACTTGTTGGTGGATGTGTTAAATCCTCTCAATGAATTTGGTGGCTTTGTAGATCACAAAATGATCATGGTAAGAGTTTGTCTGTATGGTGGAAAGAGGAAGTGAAACATCAATGGATCCCAAGGGTTAGAATCCCAACCCCACCTAAAATGGGTTATGGCCAATGGAGGTATGGAGAGCCCTGTTGTAACTATGTTGAACATAGGGGAGACTCCCATCCCATGTACGTGGATTCTTAGAGTTGTACACGTGTAGGATGTGCACAATCGTCTAATTGACAACATCTATTTGGCCATCTGTTTGGGGGTGAAAAGAAGTGGATTTTGTGATCTTGGTGTCTAAATGTGATGAGGAACATGTTTTCCCGGTCGGAGATGATGCTCTGTGCTATCCAAAAGTGGACCCACTCATTAGAAGAATATCTTAGAAGTATATTCCATTGTGATATTCTTATTACAAGCTGTAAGGATGGCCATCTTCTAAAACCGATCAACGACCACAAATATGTAGTCATTTCCTTGCTTGGTGGATGAAAGGCCAGACATGTAATCCATTGATATGGATTCCCAAGGCTTCTCAGGAGTAGGAAGAGGGGTGTATAAGCCTTGCTTCTTGATGGGTGGATTGGCAATGGCACAAGAATTGCAAGAAATGATATACTTGTTGACATCCTATCGAAGTTTTGGCCAATAAAAAATGTTTCTGAAGAACATCCACAGTTTTCTCCACACCAAAATATCCAGCCATCTGACTGTAGTGGGATTTCCAAATAATCTTTGCATTCTCTCTTGTAGGAACACAGAGATGACCCAGGTGGCATAATAGTTCATCCTAAATGTGAAAATCGATGGAAGTCATGCTTGTACCCAAGAGTTGATAGGTGGTGGCGAAGTTTGTATCTTGTTGATAAAGTTGGGGCCACTCAGATGCTTCATGTCCACAAGAATGGATCATAGTGGTGAGTGAAACCATAGGAGGTCAACTGAGGCAGTGAGTGACATGATTTAAGATACATGTATTATACTTGATGTTGAGATGCAACTACTGCAGGTAGGTGGACCACTTTTGATGGCGGTCGTTATACAATTTCCCCTATGTTTGTATGAATTGCAGAGGCTTATGATCAGTGTGTATGATCGTCTCCTTTCCCAAAATGTCATGTTTCCATTGACGACATGCTTCTACAATGGAATACGTTTCCTTGTCATAGGTGGGGTATTTCCGGATAGTATATGAGAGCGTATTACTATGGTATGCCATCAGATGACCATGTTGAGTGAGAACTATGCCCACAGCATAGTCAGATGCATCAGTCTCAATCTCGAATGATTGTTGCAGGTCGAGAAAGGAGAGAAATGGAGTTGAGCACAAGCGATGCTTCAGATCATCAAATTCTCATTGTTGTTCCTTCCCCCACACGAAATTGGTCCTGCCACTACCCTTGGTCACCTGGTCGAGGACCCATGCAATATGGGATAGTCCCAACACGAATCATCGGTAAAAGTTGGCTAGTCCCAAGAAGCTTTGAAGCTCGTTCAGTGTGGTCGGGGATGACCAGTCATGGATGACTTGAATCTTAGTTGGATCAACATGTACCCCATGCTCATCAACAATGTAGCCCAAGTATTGGACCTTGTTCATGCCAAAAGAGAATTTTTCCAAGTTGGCATATAGCTTGTGTTGTAGTAGAGTGCTCAAAACCTGTTGAATATGTCACATGTGCTCCTCCCATGTTTTGCTGAAGATGAGGATGTCGTCCAAATATACCACCATAAGGGAGTTGGTGAAGGGTATCAATACATCATCCATCAACCTCATGAACATGGTTGGTGCATTTGTTAAGCCAAAGGGCATGACTAACCATTCGAAGAGACCTTATTTAGATTTGAAGGCTAGCTTCCATACATCATTTGGTTAGATGGGAACCTGGTGGTAGCCTGACTTTAGGTCAATCTTGCTGAAGAACTTTTCCCCCTTGAGTTGCTCAAGAAGGTCATCAATCTTGGGAATGGGATACCGGTTCCTGACTACGATTTTGTTTAAGGCTCTGTAATTAATGCAAAGTCACCAAGTCCCGTCCTTCCTCTGCACCAATACAATCGGGCTTCCGCAAGGGGAGGAGTTGGGTCTAATGTGCCCCTTTTGAAGAAGCTCTTGGATCTGATGCCTGATTTCGTCATTTTCCATTAGCCAGTGATGATAGATTGGTCCATTAGATAGAGGTGTGTCGGGGATCATATCAATTGGATGCTTGACTTGGAAGTGTGTCGGTACCCCTGTAGGTGAGGAGAAGATGTCTATGTATTCTTCCACAATCCTATCCACTTGCTTTTATTGAAAAGAGAGGCTCTGTGTAGAGGCCACAGATGTGGCAGTGACCTTCTGCTTACCGTGAGCAAAAATCATAAAGAAGACGAACTTTCCGGTTTGTGAAATGACCTTACTGCATTGCTTAGCAAAGATTAAAGAAATAGCAATAGGCGGCCCTACCTATGGTATCTTATACAATTTTCTACCCAAAGTAATAATAAAACTGTGGGGTCTAGACTCATACACATCATAATGCTTCCACAAATAAGGTTTTCCTAAAAGAACATCACAAACTTCAAGGGGAGCAATATCACACACTACCTCATCTTTGAAAGGCTTGATGTTGTAGGGAAGACGACATTGTTAGTTGACACAAATATCTCTTCCTTGGAGAAGTCGACCAATGGTTTAGGGATGCGGGTGTAGTGTCATTGGGAGGTCCAACCGCTTGACGACCTCTGCTGAAATCAGGTTCTTCTGACTACCGTTATCGACAATGAAATGAAGCAGAGCCCCCTTTACCCACATCTGCTAGTGAAAGAGGTGCTCCCCTTCCTCTGGTTCTTCTGGTTTGCTTGGTCAGAATTTGGTGGTAGATACAATCGCACTAGGTTCAACCTCAATAATCCACTTCTCTCCTTCAAGATTTGATTCAGAATCAGAATCTGTCTCTGACTCGGAAGCCTTCAGTTTGGCCATGAGTAACTCCTTGGAACGACATTCTTCGATGTTGTGTCAAATTATTTTATGGTACTCACACCATTTTCCCATATCCTTTTTTGTATTCTCATTTCCCTTAATATTGGATTACTTTATTTTAGAATTATATTTATCTTAATTTATTTAAATAACAATTAGATTATAAATTACCAATTATAATAAAGTGTCACTATATAAATAATCATGATTATATGTAAATAATCATGATTAAAATCTTGAAGGTTATATAACCCTTATATACATGGTTTCTCTTTCTTTTGATATAAACTTAAGACATGCTTGACAAAACAAAACAAAGTTGTTCTATCTTCTAAATCAGAGTTTGGCCTTTTCTTTTCATATTGAATAAGTTTGTTATTCTGGAAAAAATGTCTCATACACATCACTACACCAAAACCTGATAATCACTTCCCTCTTTAACTATTATCCTTTTGTAAGCATGAAGTATTAAAATATTAATTATAATGGTTTACACAAATCATTACGCCAAAACTTGATAGTGGCTTCCCTCTTTATTATATGCATAAGAATAACTATTATCCTTTTGTAAGCATGAAGTATTAAAGTATTAATTATAATGGTTTACAAATGGATAATCCTTATTCTATGAATATAATAAGGAGGGAAATCACTAAAAAAATAATGGTTTACAAATGGATAAAAGTTATTATGATGATTGTAATAAGGAGGAAAGTGATTATAAGTTTTGGGTATGAAGTATTAAAATATTAATTATAATTGTTTATAAAAGATAATAGTTATTTTGATGAATATAATAAAGAGGGATATTGGTGTAGTGGTTGGTATGGGATAGTATTTTTTTTTTTTAATATTATCTAGTTTGAAATGTTGATCTTCATAATGTAGAGTTAGAGGTAAAAAATGGGGTTTTCCATGTTAAGGTCTCACTCTAAGCTAGGAGAATAGGTTGTTACTTATGTATTGAGAATAGGTTGTTACTTATGTATTGAGGTCATTTTTATTAAATAAGGCTTACAAGGTAGTAAAGTGTGAAAAAAATAAATGTAGGTGACCTCAATAAAGAAGGTTCACTAGTTAGTGGTTAAGGCCTTACTAGTGCAGGTCCACTAGATATAGTAGGAGAAGCTATGTAGTCAATTACCAAGTAAATATTATTGTATTTGGAGATTTTCATGGCAAAGGGGCAAATGAAGCCAATGAACATTGCTAGTAGTTCTGAAAATTAATAAAGGTTTGTTCACTATAGTTTATTTTGACATTTTTCTTTTTGTAATTATATTTTGTAAGTGTAATATTTTTGGTGCATAGATTTGAATTGGTGCATAAGTTTGAATTACAACATTACATGTCAACATCTTGAAGATGTTTATACCAATATCAAAATTGTGTTAGCCTATGTACCTTAAACTAGTGTTGCAAGTGAAGTGATGTGACATTACTTATGAAAATTACTTAAGTATATTCATAATAGCAATAAAAATTGTATTAAAACCAACAAATAATGGCAACCTTTTGTTATAATATAAGGAAACAAATTTTCCTTAAAAAAATCATAAATCAATTATTATTTATTCTATAAAATAAATAGTCAATAAAATTGAAAGGAGAAGTATTAAATAAAAAATAGGTATAGATAGGTCTAAGATTAACATTAACTTTTGAAAGTAGAATGTTCTTTGTTAAATTATTTATGGAAAATATAATAATTATGTGAAAAAAAGATGAAATTGATGAATTTTAAGTGCCTATAACTTAAAAATTCACTAGCATGAAATTTTTTCCTTATGCCACTTAGGTGAAGATCTGAGACATAGTTAATAAACTCAATAGTTACAAAGGTTAACATATTATTATAAAATGAAGAGTTTGTGGTATCTATTATTGGAATTACTAATAAACTAAAAATTCAATAAGGAAGAAAAAGATCTATGATTAGTTAGTTGATAATGTTTTAAAGGATGATAACCACTATGATAATCTAATTTACAAAGAATTGGGATCAGACATATAATTACATGAGTATGAGTTTACAATCAAAACAGTTTCAATATACTTTAAAAAAGGAATTACCATAAACATGGGTTTACAATCAAAACAGTTTGAATGTACTTAGTGCTTTAAAAAGAGTCAAAACTCTACTCATTTAAAAATTTTGAGTAATCCACTTCACATGATATACATGTATATGTCATTGCATTCTCTATGCATAGATCCAATTCCAATTTACATTCAATATGAGTGCATCAAAACTCCACTTGCTTCATGATACCCCAGATTGAATCAGTGATCTAGATTATTGTTAAAGAGATTTCAACTCATAGATTATTGTTAAAGAGATTTCAACTCATAAAAGAGAAAGAAGAGAACAATTGAACTTTGTTAAGGATGTTCAACCATCTATGCCAAGTTATAGAAATAGTTTGAATGAGGTATATACATAGGAGGAAACTATGAGCTTCTTTTAACATGCACGCCCGAACCTTTTTCGCATCCTTACTTTTATTTGTGCCCCTCACCCCAAGATCACCACAGCTTGCATTACAGGCACCCGCACAGCGAATCGTTTGGAGATGGCAAGTCGTCACCAGGTTCGAAATGTGTTGAAGGAACAGCTTCCAACTGATCTGTTGGAGCTTCAGTTGGTCGCTCTTCGTTTTCTGGCCCTACTGAGATTCAGAACCCATCATCTCAGGCAGTGCGTGAGAGGTGGCACAAACCAGTAAATGGCAGTACAGTGCTTCTCCTAGAGTTGGAAGATAATGTGGGATGATTTGCCGTTGTTTAATAGCTGGAGATACCGTCAACCCTAGGGTCGTAATAAAGAATATTTGAATATTATCAAGATTTTTATTTATTAAACAATTTAGAAATTAACAGTATTTATATAAACTAGAGTATCCAAGAGGCCATGTTGAATTCAAACGTCGAACATTATCTCGTAATGAGTCAAATTAATGGTTTGTCAAAAGGGGTTCCTTTAATTTCTCGTTGGAAATATAATGAGTCAAATTAATGATTTGTCAAAAGGGGTTCCTTTAATTTCTCGTTGTTCCTTTAATTTCTCTTTGGAAATATAATGAGT
>SNQJ01S0121082.1:9681-27279 GCA_010110895.2 Picea sitchensis
TTGGCTACTATTCAGAGGGTATTTTTCATGCACTACTTACATTTGGTGCATGCGAAAGATGCACATGGTCATTGGTTTGTGAATATCCTCTTTGTCCAAGTTCCTCCATTTCATCAAGCTATTGCTTTGTACCTTGTGCTGACTGATGAGAGATGCCTTATTGCTCTCCTTTTAGTGGGTCTCCTTCCATCGACTTTAGCTCATCTATTATGGAAATGAGACCTAGAGTCCTATGAGTACCTAGAGGCTTGCAGTCATCAGTGGCAGATTCTCCCGCCATCGACAGTTGATAATACATCAATGTCTCCTTATCGATGGATTCTTCAAGTGTTTGACCTCAACACCTTTTTTCACACTTGTAAGAATGTACTCGGTGACTTGATACCTACTTTCATTATTGGTAGGTTGTCTCACATTTGTTAACAATATACCTTAATGAATGGTAATCAAACAAAGTCTCATTGTGTTCGAAATCAAATCTTCTATTCACATAATGTAGACTTACACCTTTGGCGGATAGTGTAGAAGACATTCAACTTACAATAGAAACATTCCTATTATGTTGTTGTCTTTCATTGGACCAGTACCTATATGACTTTAGTGATCATGGAAGATCATATTGTATTCCATTGTATACAGATATCTTCAGATTGATTTTGAGATTGGTTTTCCACTGGGCCTTATTTGTGACTATGACCACCTATGGCATGTGTCTACTTTGTATTTCCTATTCATGGCATGAACAACTATTTGGTATATTTCCACATGTATTTGTAGTGTAATTCAAATTGGCATCCATGTGTACAAAGTCATTATGGATTGTAATATTCTCATGAGGAACTAGCACTTCCAATTGAGTCTCCATTACTCCATTTCTGGGAATTATAATGTACTTCAACCATCACGGATACTCCTCTAACCTCACACATTAGGGGGCATATGTTATAACAAATTTTTCGTCACCCCATGCAACTTGCTTGGATGGCCTTTCCATTTCCCTATGCAGATTTGAAGTCCCTTGTTGTACCTTCCAGAGCAAAAAAATCATATTTTTCCACATATACACGCCCTACCAATTAGACAACATGCGTATACGTAGGTTGCACCACTATAGCCTACATACATGGGGTTTGGTGCTCAAAATTAAAAATTGTGTTGGGTTTGGTTGCACCACTATAGCCTACGTCACGAGATCCACAATCCTTGACCTTCCATATACTGGAAACGTTCCAACTGGGCCCTCCAGTTCCACTTGAAGGCTATAAATTGAGCCATGTCCAAGCCATGGAAGAGGAGAATTCAACTTTTGAGAGCAAATATACTTTGGAGAAATTTTCACTTCACATTGAGTCTGCATCCCTTTATCCTTTAAAGTCTGAACTCATTGTTCAACCCCCAAGCTCTTCCTTTTTTGTTGGAGAACCTCATTGTCTCCTTTATATGAACTTGCCTTTGGTGGAGGATTGAAGTGGTGGAGACCCAACTAGAAGGGACTTAGTTTCTTGGTTCTGATATGTGCCGACACAAAAGTTTGTCACTTGTATACTTCTGTTGATTATTTTAATAGAAATACTCTTTTCTCATCCGATTGATATATTACAAATATTTGAATTATTATTCCATGGGTGTATTTTTCATGCATGTTAATGGATTATTCTATTTTATATGCTAACATTATATATTATCGCCGTATGCTTGCGTATATTGGTTGCTGAGGGCAAGTTGCAGGTATAAATCTTTGAGTTGCCTGCTCAACGATGGTCTTCATCGAATGTATGGACGAGGTAGGATCTTGATCTTGTCTTGTTAGCATTTCATTTATATAGCATACTTGGGATTAGAGTTGATTTCTGCAGTCATTCCGTCTATTGTGGTTTACCCCATGCCATAGATAGATTTTCCTTGTAACAGGTTTCCAAACATTTATTGACAACTTCCATTCAACCATCCGTCTGGAGGTGGTATGTTGTGCTCATGTTCAATTGTGTGCCCTGTAATTTAAACAATTCTCTCCAAAATGTGCTAGTAAAGGTCAAGTCACGATTGGGCACAATGGATGTTGGCATGCCATGTAGTTTGAAAATATGATCAATGAAAACTTGTGCTACCATAGCTGGCATAAAGGGTGTGGTAAGGCACAACAATGTGCATACTTTGAGAGGTGATCTACCAATACCATGATGACTGACTTTTTGCCAAATTTTGGAAGGCCCACTATAAATCCCATGGAGATGTCAGTCCAAATAGAAGTTGAAATGGGTAATGACTGTAAATATCTTGGGGTATTGATAGTTTCACCTTTATTGCGTTAGAAAATATCACATTCAGTGACAAAGGTAATGATGTCCTTCTTCATGCCTTCCCAGAAAAAAGAACGAAGAGCATGAACATATGTCTTTTGGAATCCTGAGTGACGAGCGATCGTAGATGAATGCAACTTGTTTAAGATCCCAGACTTGAGTGTTGAAGTTGGAGACATAACCAAGCGTTCCTTATACTAAATGATATTATCTTGCAAAGTGTAGCATGTGGGTGGGTTAGGGTCCTCCTGAAGTTGTTGAATTACCTGTGACATAGCTGGGTGGGTTAGCCATTCTTGTCAAACTTCCTCAATCCAAGTAGGAAATCATAATGATAAGGCAAAGAGGGACCCTTTGTCCTCATATTGTCTTGACAATGCATCTGCTACTACACTATCTTTTCCTTTTTTATATATGATCTCATAATCATAACCCGATATTTTGGTCAACCACTTGTTCTATTCCGGGGTGGATAACCTCTGCTCTAGGAAATACTTCAGACTATGGTGATCTATTTTGATCTAAAAATAGTGTCCCAATAGATATGGTTTCCAAGTGTGCACAACATGGATAATAGATATTATTTCCTTTTCATATGTATATTTTCCCAAATTATGGCCACTCAAAGCCTGGCTGGTGAAAGAAAGAGTTCTACCTTCTTGTGTTAGAACTACACCAATATTAGTGCCTAAAGCATAAAATTCCACAACAAAAGTTTTGTTGAAATTAGGGGTTGCTAAGACAAGAGTAGTGAACATGGCCTACTTTAAATCTATGAAGGCCTGCTCTGTGGTAGGTGTCCAATGAAATGAATTGTTCTTAAGAAGGTCTATCAATGGCTGGGCAATTTTTCCATAATGGTGGACACATTACTTGTAATATCCTACGAGGCCTAGGAAACCCTGAAGGCGTTTCAAGGTCATGGGTCTCGACCAATCCTGCATAGTTTGAATATTTTTTGGGGTCCACTCTTACCCCCTCACTGCCCACAATGTGTCCCAAGCATTCGACCTTGCTCGCCCCAAACACTTGGTCTTTTTTGAAAATAATTGATTGTCCTGTAAAAATTTGAGTACTTTGTCCACATGGTGTAGATGGGCATCCCAAGTGCGCCGGTAAATGAGGATGTTGCCCAAGAAGACCAGAACAAACTTCCAAAGGTAGGCCTTAAAGAGTTTATTCATGAGAGTTTGGAAGGTAGATGGGGCATTGAATAGTCCAAAAGGCATTACCAAGAATTCATAATGGCCCTCAGGATTTCAAAAAGCAGTCTTCAAAATATCTGCTTCATTCATTTGAATCTGGTGATAGCCCAAGAGAAGATCTAATTTTGTGAAGAAACAAACACCCTAGAGTTCATCTAACATATCATCAATGACATGAATAAGAAACTTATCCTTAATGGTCAATTTATTAAGGGCGCGGAAATCTGGACACATGCACCAAGAACCTTCTTTTTTTAAGACCATGATAACGAGGGATGAATATGGGCTTGTACTTGGGTGAATTACACCGGCCTCTAGAAATTCCTACACTATTTTTTCTATTTCATTTTTTTGAGTAAATGGATACCGACAGACGAGGAAATTACAGGGTTGACTGGATGAAAGCAGAGGGATGTTGTGATCATGATCATCCCGGGAGGGGGGTAAGCCTATGGGTGTCTCAAAGGCCCTGTGGTGCTTGTCCAATACTAGTTGCAGATCATGATGTACTGTTGGAGATGAGTGATCATGTACCTAGATGGTATTAAGTTGAGAAATCACACCATGGTGGTTTTTCTTCAGGAGTTTCTCCATCCAATGAGAACTGATAATTTCTGGGGAGCCAACTTGTAGGACTTGGAGGGTATAGGTGTGAGTATATTGAGTAAATATCATATGTAACTCTTGGTAATCCATGGTAATCGGTCCCAAGGTGCCGGGAAGGGGGGTTGGTTCCACAAGAAAAATAATCTTAAAAATGATAGGTATTAATGCAATCAGGACAAAGAGAGGAATCCAATGGTAGAGGTCCCAAATAAGGGTATCGATGGGACCACTATACTTGTTTTTTTATTACTCGTATGGAGTTATACTTCAATCTCAATACTTCTGCCGCACCAGAATGCCCAAATTCTTAACAGTAAAAAATGTGTAGTCAATTCACAACGAGAATGCAAGAGGCAAGATTGCACGACAATAGATCTTGTCTATTCCTTTTCTGTTCTGTTTCCATCCCAAGGGTTAGGGTTTTCAGGGTTCCTACAGATAAGGGTTTTCCCTATGCTATATCTCTCTGATATACGTGCGGGGTCAAACAATAATGCTCAATCCAATATCTCAGGGCACCAACTAAGGAAGGTAGACCGTACCCTTAGCCATACTACCCAATTACCTAGGTACTAGAGAGTATATTCCCGAGTGTTGTTCTTGGCGGCACTATAATAGTTAGGCGGTCGATCGGTTGATCTACAACAGTTTTGAGGATACCTAGGCCAATCCATATAGAGGTGTTGTCTAATGCGCTGGCACTTGAATGTTAGCCTATGGCTTAACTTACTAGTCACTAAGTCTAATTGTCACCTATATTTGTATTATTCATTTATGATATTAGTAATATATCCTCAAGTGCTGACTAATGAGTTAGTTAAGATTTCCTAGCCTAGCCATCATGCAAGATTTTAGGATCTAGAGAAAATCTCTCTATGAGGTGGCATCACCCATTGTACTATAAATATGTAACATTGGTGTGAATACATAGTGTTGGATAGTGAGCCTTTTCCGCCATCTTGTTGTTCTTATGCATATTTTATCAATTGGTATCAGAGCTATGGTGAAGAAATGATGTTGGTGGAGGCTGWTATGGGAAGARCAGTTGATAATACAATTCCAATAGTATTCTATGGAAGACCATTGAAGAGTCGATGATGAAGGTGCTCAGTTGAGCATGAAGCAAAATCATGTGGAATCTTCACTAATGAGTGGAAATATCTTTGAGCCGATGGTTTCAAGATGTGCATGAATAAAGAAGAGCAGCTGATGATTGGTATGTCAATTGTCTAAATTTCTTTAAGGAAAAGAAAATTGAATTTTTGCTCTAAATTATTATAGATCTATTGCTGCATTGAAGTTTTAGATCTGTGGTATGGTTGAGGAATTAGAAATTTCATCAAAGTATTATTATCTATCTGACCTCATTCTCCTGCAAAATATGATTCTCTTGGCCCCAAATTCGTAATCTTCATTGGTTTCTCTTATTGCACATTTTCGCTGTCAAACGTTATGATTAGATCCTCCCTATTTGCAACAATATGTGATCCTTTTATGATTAGATCAGATTCTCCCTTTGCAACGCTTCCATCAGAATTATTAAGCGCTCAAGTAAATGAGAACCCGTAACAACAATGTGGGATTTCCAATTGCGTAAAGTAGAATTTGTGTACTGCTAAACATTATTCACCAGTCAACAATTGGAAGGATAATGATTTTATGCACCAATTGACCCTCTCCCATCACCACGACCTCCACGCCCATCAAAAAATCTACGCAGATCCTCATTTTCAGATACCTATTTTTTATGTATTGCATTTAAAAAAAAATTAGGATTGGATCCTGAAAAGAACAGAGTGAATGTTAATGGAGGGGAAATAGATAAAGAAAGAGGAGATATTTCTATGATGTTTTGGATCTGATCTGTGATTTGGACAACCATTGATGCAAATCTTCCCAACAAAGAGATGAGGCATTTTTCAAAGGAGAATCCCTGTACTGAGTGCGGTTTAATATCATACTGTGTTTTATGCCTTCATTACTTTCTAGCATTGGAAGACTTTGTATTGGTTGATATATACAAGTCAATATAGGGTGGAGGTCAACGATCTGAAAATTTTGAAGTCAGATGGATGAAATATGGATCAATGAGGTTGTGCATAGACATTATGTATTCTTTTCTTTCATTGCTTGAATTTTTGAGTATCAATGCTATTTGAGAATTGAAAAACCAAGCCCGTCACCTCTTCCAGATGTCAAAAGATCGTATTCATTGCTAGGGTACTTGGAAGCAAAGGAAAAAGTCGCAGAGCGATTGACCCTCTTAGCTACAAATTAATAAATGATCAAATGATGGCTCCAATCTCTCATGCTCATCCGCTGTATAGAGAGGTTTTGGTTTCTTGGTTTGGTACCAACAACAACACAAAATGACCACATGTTGTGCCTGCGATTTTCTGGGTATTGACTGTGAGATTATGTAGAACTTGTTCCACAATTTCATGCCTATATACGTCCATATGCCGATGGACCTCTTATGAAAATGTAATAGCCAACGATATTTTCCCAATATCTTCTTTGAATATAGTATCAAGCTATGAAATCCATCGTTATCAGTACTTGTGAACGTGTCCACTTGGCTATTTGTTTTTCAAGCCTCAAATGTACATGTGGCATAAGAAGAGATGAAAAATGATACATTGCATGCAGAGAGGGAAATATGATATTGGATAAAGTGTATTTTTTCGTTGCTCCATAAAATTTGTATTTTTATGCAAAACAACCAAAATGGCGCATTTTCTGGTTGACAAATATACAAGTGCACTAATCCTTCATTGGAACAACACTATCTTCATTTTTTTTTGACACTCACATATGCATAGTGAGTATAAGTCACATTTTGGCATGATTTGTAATAATGCTAGATGGGATGTCTAAGCCTTCGGCGTCTCAAGGCATTCTTATGACCATTTCATTGTATGGCAAACCATTGCTACATGGTTTGTTTTCCATTTTTGGGAAGTTATTATGTGCACATTGAGATAGTGTGTTTTTAAGACCATGATGGTAAATCATTGTAAAAACTATTCATGAGTGTTTTATAAAGTCATGATAAGTATGGTCTTCCTTCAGTTAGCATATTATTATGATCACAAGGGAATCCATAATAAAATAAAGTCTTTTTCTGTGTCCTAGATCTGCTCGAAATTGAATAAGGGGATCTTAGGTACACCTTGTGTTGTGTGCGATGGAATATTCTTAATGTTTCTTTTCTGTGTCTAGTTTTTGGCACTTAAAACACAATTGTATAAAGCAATCATACACACATTAAAGTATAAGTAAATTTAATGAAACTCGACCACATACACTCAAGTACAAGCAAACAACGAAAAGTGATCAAGCAACAATGAAGAAATCAAATTGGAAATCATATCAACATTGCACACATAAATATCATAATCAAGGTATCAAATCATCGACAACACATTCAAATTTGAAGACTAATTCAACTTCAAAATCAATGTTGAATTTCATTGTAATTTTGGGGTGCATTATCGGTTGAGCCAGATACCYAAGATTCATTGTAATTTTGAGTCGAAATTGACAAGGTTGTKTAGTTTAACTCAATTAATTGTAAACATCACACTTTGGATGMATTCTCGGTGGTAACYGACATCCTCAATTTCCTAAAAGAAAATTCAAGCGAGTGTGRAGTTCAAGCGAGCACATTCAAATGGAGCGAAATCTAGAATTGTTAGAGTTACTGAATACTCTAATAATCAATGCTGAAGACAACATAGTCATACTTCACAAAGATATTCTTCAATCAGTKCTAACTTGTTTGCAAGTGACGCAAGCTAAAGTTAKACTTCTTCAATATCAATCCCAACTACTGAATAATGAGTTGATAGATCTAAAAAATCAACAGCCAATGAAGTGTTCTGAACTAGTTTTTGTTCAGAATAATCCTCTCTATGATGATGATGATGACAATGATTATGYTCAACAATCGGTGCAAGAAMAACATAGTGATACAACTTTAGAAGCAGTTTCAAACGAAAATGAAGGTATTTTTGAACCTACATTTCAAGATTTTTCTTTKGAGTTTAATGAAGAAAACATTTCAATGATTCAACAACATGCAATAAATCAACTTTCATAGATGTCAAAGCAACATGCTGAAAATACTCTTTCCAAGCCCATCATCAGACCTTAGGAATAAATATGCTACAACAAGAATAGAACAAGACTTGGATATGACAAGGAAGTTACCTTTCATATTCCCGATTATTCCAAACCAATCTAGTTCCAAAGTGATGGATTCCTTCAAGAAGTTTCAACTTCACCTGTTCAAATTGAGCATCAAAATGGTAAGTTCCAACATTATAATCAAGTTGGTCACAAGGAGAACTAATGTTTTGATCTCCATCCTTGCTAGCATTGTGGAAAGCATATCCATTCTTTAGACATATGTTCAACACTGAAGAAACCTGGAAGATTGAATATTCACTATGAGTGGATCGATCCTTGGAAATGGTAATCAACAACCAAGCGATTATATAAGTCTTACTGTAGAATTCAATCTCGAGTAGAGACCAATCTTGCAACACATATCATTTTTGTACCTCACATAAATGGTCCCCTTATGGCGTAGCTTTCGAGCATGGCCATCACGGGATGAGATAACATGTGGTTTTTTTTGCATGCCCACTTCATGTTGTACACAAATGGAATAAGTGTGATACTCTCTTAATCCTATAAGAGGGAGTACAATGATATAACTCTTATGTACCTTAAGGGGGGGAGTTCAAAATTCCAGTGATGATGGTTCGTGAAACCACTTGTGGTCTCTCCTTTCAGCTGAAAAAGGGGGGAATTAATGATGGAATTGAAGATGGTTGTTAGACATAAAGTTTCAACAACAACAAACATCAAATATGCCAGATGGAAATGAAATTTTCCAAATAGGCAACTGTAGTCTGTAGATGACATATTTTGTCCAAATTATGGTTCAATGACTTGCAATTGAATCATAGACATAGTACATTATCAGGATGTTGTTGGACACCTAAAAGTGTCAAAATTGATTAGTGGTCATCCAAAAACCATCAAATACATGGTATCAATTGGTCAATGGTTATCCTAAACCACAGATTTAGAGAGAACTTTCAGTGATGCATTGATAGTAGAGTGGTGATACTACATGTTCACAAATTAGCATAAGACATCAAATTATTATAGCTCAAATACTTGGAAAAATGATCAAATTGTCAAGCAATCGAGAAATGTTCATATATTGTAGCTATTCACTTCCATATCTCAACTCTCTTCCAGTTCATTTCAGATGAACCATTCAACATCCATATTTGCGGTTTTTCAGGAAGTTCTTCATTGAGGCTTAGCTCTGGAGTTTCAGTATGTAGACTTGGAAATGATACCAGTTTGTTTATGCTTCATTGTTGGTATTATTGATCAGACTTGTGATTGAGGGGGGGGGGAATGTTAGCCTATGGCTTACCTTATCACTAAGTCTAATTGTCACCTATATTTGTATTATTCATTTAGGATATTAGTAATATATCCTCAAGTGATGACTAATGAGTTAGTTAAGATTGTCTAGCCTAGTCATAATGCATGATTTTAGGATCTAGAGAAAATATCTCTATGAGGTGGCATCATCCATTGTACTATAAATATGTAACATTGGTGTGAATACATAGTGTTGGCTAGTGAGACTTTTTCGCCATCTTGTTGTTCTTATGCATATTTTATCATTGAAATGGTATCAACAGGGGTTACAAGGGTGTCCAACAATGTGACCTTAAAGACCTATTGTATTCCATGCATGTATGCTTCCTCGACAATGGATTTATGCATTGAATGACAAATCACTGTATCTTAAAGATGTTGGAACACGTCTCTATTCTAAAAAAAAATTACCTACAATTCCTGCCCAGGAAAGAGCTTTGATACCACTTGTAACATGCTTAACCTGAAATAGATAACACCATAAGAAAAATATACCCCAAGAATAACAAGAACATTCAATAGAGAGAAAAAAAAAATATTGATAGCACCAAGAAAGCTTTGTTCACTTGCCTCTTCGAGGGGGAAACCTGCAAAATGAGTAGAGATCTCTTACAATAATACTAAATTTAAAATTTATTATATATCCTACTCCTATTTATACTAATTCTATCTTCTAAAGAACATTATAGAGGAAGATATTTTTAGAAGTGGAAGCTTCTATTATGTCTGCTTACATTGACTTGTTCACATTTATTTAATAGGCCGTATTAACTAATGTCGATATTTCTTACATGGAAAATATATCATGCTAACTAATCTAAAAGGGGTTAGGATCGAATCCTAAGTGTTAGCACTAGGAATCACCCTCAGACTGTAATGAGGATAAGCCCAATACCCATCAGTTTATGCAGAAAATGTAAATGAGTTTTAAGGGGGTCAAATGGATAAGACTCGAGATAATAATGTTCTAACTCAGAAAATATGGGATGACATGCACAAGCAATTGAGGTCTTGTATCAACTTCAGTCAGTAAGTTGGAGTAAAGGTGAATAGGAGGAAGACTTTGGTGAGGAGAGTGTACAGGTCTGCTGTGCACATCAAGTCTTCCAACAGCCCAAGGAGGAAAAACTTAAACACAAGATCCACTTGAATTCAAATCTCAAAGAAACTAAAAGAAATTATAACAACACTATAATCAAACATTCATCATAATACAATTACAACAATCCATGTGAATCAATCATTCATGAACTCTCTCAATATCAGAGGCAAATAAGATGGAGTAAGAAAGCTGGCTTAGATTAACCAAGATGTCTAAAAAGCAAATACATAACTAGAGAACCAGTGTTCTTCATCAAAATATTACAATAAGGGAACCTAGCTCAACCATCGACCCCTTTTACAAAATATCAAAACTGCCTATATATAAGCAGAACTGCTGCAACCATCAAGAGTGTGATAGGATTGTTGCATTCAAAGTTTTCAGTCGATGTCTACTCTATCAGACTGTCCAGACAATCTTCTGTTGTCAGATGCAAGCTCTAATATGCCAATCCTTTCTGGCTTTCCATTTATGTGTTGAGACGAGGTCTCAACCATCGCTCTCATTCTTAGTAATTGCCTTTATTGGGATCAGGATGAATCCTGGCACCCATGAATGTTCTTAGACGGTGCCAATGACTTTTGCGAGTCAATTTTGATGCCTCAAGGTTATGCAAACCCTCTTCTGTGACCAAGAGCTTTCCCAAAAGGTGTTTCTCGACTTCATGTTTCAGGTGCTTCGATGTGACCCACTCCCGACTCTCCTGATTTCCGAACTCACGAAATGGAGCCTAGAGAGCGCTAGCTCCCTTCTTATGGACCCCTCTGATATGACCACCGCTACGACCTGGGGCTTATCTTCAAGGTGCTTCAAGCGCTTTGGTCTTTGACCCTTTGGGACTTTGCAATGTTTCTCATTTTAAAACTCCCAAAGTAAAACTCCCAGAGTGACAGATCTGATGACGCGTGGCTCTTTCTAATTGAACGGTCCATATCTATTTTGGGCTTCGACCATTGATTTCAGGCCTGGAATGAGTCGCTATGAGTGTTGTGATTTGAGCTCATGGCTGTGGCCTACGACCCTTGACAACTTTATGTGATAACACTAAGAGTCCACCTTTAATATTATTTCCATGATCTTACATAAAATAGAATGAAACAATTTTTTTTGAAACAATTTTATTCCTCATGAGTTATCAAAATAAAATACCATAATAAATTGAAAAATGGTGGTGGTGGTTTCATACAACACTTATCTTGTGGAAAAAATGGATGAAAATTGAATATAACATTTATTCCCCCCCCAAAAAAATTAGTGGTATACATTTCTACAGTTGTACCTTTTGTGTCATTACCATAAACCTCATATCAACTTCGTTCTTATCTGGAATCATAGCTCAAACTAACTACATATATAAAGACTACGATTATCATTATTATTGTTGTTATTTCAAATTTAGATCATAACCATCATTTTATTCCAGGTGTGTTGATACTTAGGGATTTGAGACCGATAGCGTAGTATATACTCTGTAATGTACTATTGTTGTAACTATAGCCAACATACTTGGTTTTTATTCATCATTTTTAGTATTTATAAGTTGCTCCTCATCTCATCTCATCCTCGACTTTGTGTTCTGAAGATGGACCCTCTTGTGGATCCTAAACGTCTATAGGTAACAAACAATATTGTACTGGATATTCTGAACCAACCTATAGTAGATATGCCGACCAAAAGACAAATGCACCTTACTCGCTTTAAAGGTTGCAATATAGTGTTGATTTAACCTCTTCAGTGATAAATGTGTGATTCGGCCTCTTCAATAATAAATGTGTGAAATCATTGAGGAAAATTCATTTGATTCTTACAAAAATTTAAGTTGCAATTAATTTATTGTTGCGATAGCTCCATGTCGAGATCAAATTGACTTTGTTGAAGCATTCATTATCGACCATTTTCTATTTTATCGAGAATATTTTTGAATTTAAAACCAAATATACTTTGTATGTTTTTGGTGATCCGTATTAAGCATAAAACCCCTTACATGCTTAACCAAAGGGCATAAATAATAAAAATATTATAGTGCCAAGGCCCAACTCTTTTTTTTTATAAGAAAAAAGACTTATGTTAGAAAATATAAATGTTTTGTTACAATCTCTATCAAAAAGATTAGATCTCTCAGATCACTAGATGTTGCCTTACAATCAATGAATACAAAATATCATATAATGAGCCAACAGAGCTAGGAAACTCTATAATATAGTCTCCAAAATATTACATCTCCTTTGTACAGACCAAAAAAACAACAATTTCTTTTTCCTTGCATCTGTAAAGTTTAGTGGATGTCTAATCTATCATAAAATTATGTCTGTCCTTCAGTAACAACTGCATAATATAAACCATCTTCCTCAAGAGATAGTGCTTCTTTTGAAAGCTGATCAACTTCCATGTTGAATCCTCTGTATATATGCTGAGCTTTAAGTTGAGAAAAGTTCCTTCTGAGATCTCTAATATTTTTCATCCAAGGCTGCAAGGAGACCACCTAAAGATTATTTTCATTAGTAAACCAGTCAATAATCACCTTTGAATCACCTACCAACTTCAACCTTGTTACCTTTTTGTAATAAGAAAAAAATAATATACACCACAATGCTAAAAGTTCATCCTTGGTATTAGTTCCATTGCCACAATTCATTTTGATTCTATAAGTACCCATCACTAAACATTTTAATACAACTCCTGATCCACATTTCACACCCCTATCTTGTGAAGCTCCATAAAATAAACCCACAGCCAGATCCCAGCTAAGTAAAGGTGGTCTATCAATCCTCCTTTCCTTAGTGGTATGTCCTACTTTTGTTTCTCCCAAATCCCATAGAATACTAGTACAAACTTTGTCCCTATGTAGAGGCCTATATTCAAAGATAGCAAGATTCCTATGTTTCTAGATCTGCTAACAGATACAACATGGAATTTCTATCCTTTCACCCTTCAGTCTTTTCTAATTAAGTAGACAATCAATAAACTGCCTTCCTTCCCATACACCTTCCATATTTAATTCCTTATGTAACATATACCAAATATCTTTTGTAAAATTACACTCCACAAAAAGATGATACATAGTCTCCTCACATTCCCCATAGAGAGTACATATGCTAGGTCCATGAATCCCTCTTTTAACTAAATTTTCCCATGTGGGAATTCTCTGTTCTAACAGTAGCCGCATAAAAATTTTAAGTTTTAATGGAAACTGCTAGTTCCAGAGATCAGTATACCATAAAGCAGGTTCAATCACTACATCCTCCAACATTTGTACTTCATAGGCTTTCTTTGCACTTACTTGACCACTTTTGGTAAGGACCACATTAATAACTCTTTGTCATTATTCAGCTCAAAACCCGAACTAACTAATCATTTAACACAATTATTCCATTCAACTTTTAATTCTCCTTCCAATCCTAATGCCTCTTCCTTTATCCATCCTGTATGTCTAAAACTTTCTGATTCCACAGTTCCTACTTGTGCCAGGAATTCTAATCCTAGTTCCTTTAGTAATAAGATACGATTCCTTGAAAGTCGATAATATGTATGAGATCCAACCAAGGGGTCAATACCAATTCTGATATCCCTCCTATCTCCTGGCTTCCAGACCAACCAATCAATTATAATAGTTAAAGATGAGGTGAATGCTCTCCAAATATTAGAACCCCTAGACCACTTTCTGCTTCCTTGCCTAATCCATTCAACCACAGACTTCTTCCTAAGATATTTACTAAMAWTTACCTCATGCCAAAGTCCAAGTACCATAAGACACCTCCATAAACTTTTTGTTGCTAGAGATTTTCCAAAACTATAGATATTTTTTATACCCCACCCCCCCAACTTTTTAGATTTAGCCATCTTTTCCTAGCTTATCAAATTAATCCCTTCTTTTACCTTTTTTCTAGACCACATCAAACTAAACATTCTTCTTATGATAATATTGAGTGTACTTTTTGGTATCTTGGCCAGTGAAATCTAATACACATGTATGCTTTCAAGTACTTCTTTAACAAGTGTAACCCTTCCCCCTAAGCTTAACCATCTTAGGCTCCAATTTGCAATCCTTTTCTCAAACTTTCTCTCCAACCAATACCATTCAGCCTTATTATAACAATTGGGATTTRTAAAACAACCAAGATACTTAAAACCCGCATCTACTGATTTTACAACAAAGGGCAGAATCTCCTKTAGCAAAACTAAAACCTCTGTTGTCCATCCARGTTCAAGAAACATTGATTTATGTGGACTAAAGGCCATACCAGTTGCTTTACTGAAYAGTTCTAAGAGATCCTTAAATAACTTCCACTCAACAAATTTTCCATTTCCAAACAGAATAATATCATCAACAAACATAAGATGAGTAATGTAAATCACTCTAGCCACATGAATACCTTCTAAATTTTTATCCCTAACCTGCTCCTTTATAGCTATGCTTAAACCTTCCACTACTAGAAGAAAGAGTAAATGGGATAATGGGCACCCTTGTCTTAATCCCCTTGTACTTTTAAAGAACTTTGTAGTCTTGCCATTGATCAATACAACAAAGTTTGCAGAGGTCACACACCCCATGATCCAATCAGTGGCTTCTAAGCTCATTCCCACCTGTAACAACACAAGTCTTAAGAAGCCCCAATCAACTCTGTCATAGGCCTTTATCATGTCTAGTTTAAGTACCATATATTTGATATTTTTAACCTTAATACTATGCAAAGCTTCCTGTACTATGCCAATAACATCAGTGATTTTCCTGCCCTCAAGGAATCCAAATTGTTCCTTTGATATACCACATGATAGAGACAATTTAATTCTGTTGGCAATAATTTTAGTAATGATCTTATACACCAAGTTACAAAGAGAAATAGGCCTATATTCCCCAAAAGTTGCATTCAGTGCTCCTGACACCCTACCTGTCTTTCTTGATTCTTCAACCATCTCCACTAATTCATCACCCAGAATGTAAAAAAAATCCAGAAAAAAACTCTATAGTCCATCCATCTGGCCCAGGACTTTTTGAAGCTTTAAAACCTTTGAGAATTGACAAAACTTCTACTGAAGTTAYAGGTAAGGTTAATCTTTAACTATMTTCTGCTGTAAACATCCTTGGATAATTCCTTAAGATTGCAAGTTGATYGATAATGGAAAGGTTAGGGTGAGCCAAGAATAAATTTTGAAAAAAAAACAACTGCTTCCTTTTGTAGATCTTTATTGCTAGAGATCACTGTCCCATCCTCCTTGGACATCTCCCATACAATATTGATCTGTTTCCTAGAGTTAGCATAAGCATGAAAAAATTTAGTATTTCTATCACYYRAAGCCAACCAATTTAGTCTACTCTTCTGCCTCCAAGTTTCCTCTTCCTGTCTCAATAGTAACATTTTTCTTTKCTCTTTTACATCAATCAACTCTTTTACTTCCTCTTTCTCAAATCCACCGGGATGATTTGAGTAACTTATATCCAAATCTAATTCCACCTTTACCAATTCTTCCTTTGCTTTTAGCTTTTTCTTTTTTCCTGAATTAATCATCATGGACTTAAGTAACTTTAGCTTTTGTACCAATGATTCCATAGGATTTAAGGTCTATGTTCCCAACTATCCAACCCAATTGGACCTGAAAAAATTTACAAACTTTGGTTCGTCCAACCAAATAGAATTAAATTTGAAGGGGAAACTGACCTCTCTATTATCTTTTTCCAAGTGTAGGATTACTTGCATATGATCATAAATATTTAGATTACACACTACAAATCTGTACCTAAAGCCTGTGGTCACAAGGTCCTCAGAAATCAGAAAACAATCCAACCTCTTGGCAATAAAATCCTGTCCTCCTCTACCATTTCTCCAGGTAGACAACAAATTTAATGGTTCAACATCCACCATCCCTTCATCTTGTAGCAACTTATTAAAGTATGGATGTAATGGATCTAGTCTAGCATGTTCACCCCAAACCTCTCTGAATGAGGTAGTGAAGTTGAGATCACCCCCCAGAATTAAATTTTTTTCTTTAAATAAAACTTCACTCTTAATGGCCTCCCAATAGGCCTCTTTGTCAGAGTACAGTCTGTAGCAGTTGATCAACTTCATATTTCTATCAAGGTCTTTAACACATCCTTCCAACAGAATCCCTGTAGGAATCAAGTAAGCAAAAAAATCATCTTTCCTTGGATTCCACACTAAGAGCATCCCACTAGAGAGTCCCGTGGAGTCCACTCCACAAAAAGAACAATGTGGTAATAATTTAGCAAAAAGATCCCTTGCTTTTTCCACCCCAACCATATTTTTTTGTATAGGCAATAGATCAACTTTCACTAATTCTAAGAATCTTTTTAGGGGTAAGTACTTGGAGATGCCCCCCACTCCTCTCACATTTAAAGTGGCCACAATCATTTTTTTACTCTTGCCAGGGCTTTTTGTGCTCTAAGTGCCCTCAGACCATCAACCACTGTGGTACAATTATAATCACCAAACTGCTTCTCCCTCCCTAGCTTCCTAGCACTTCTAGTCTTTAAAGGGGAGAAGTCCTTTTCAAGGCCTCCACGTACTGCCCCTTTTGTCATTGAATCCTTGTCTGCCAATCTATGTGAGTTAATCTTCAAAGGAATCCCCTCTTTACTCTTCTTTTCTAAAGGATTTTGTCGTAACTCCCCCCAACAAATATAAGCAGAGGTGTTCTGGAAAGGATCTCCCTATAAGATGACACATGATCAACTATAGCTTCTTCAACCTTAGTTAGTACAATCGGGATATCCCGTCCTCCACAGTTTTGTTCTCCTGCAAAGACAATATCCCCTGAATTTATTTCAAAGGACATAAATAATAAAAATATTATAGTACCAAGGCCCAACTCTCCATTTATTTCATGACTCTTAAAAATATGTATAAAAATAATGTTGCTAATTCTATTTATTCATGATGATTTATAAAGAAGATGTTAA
>SNQJ01S0121082.1:36779-49066 GCA_010110895.2 Picea sitchensis
ACCATGGATGTTATGAGAGAGATGGTGAGGGGAACCATAAATGGTTGAGATGACCCCCACCAAACCAGTACCTTACTGGATTTAATTACTCAGAATAGTCCTCTAACCCAGATATGAATTACCAGTCATAGTGGTAGTTGGAAGAGTCCTCCTCAAGAGTTAATGAGGATATGGGGAAAAGTACCCATTTGTAGGACTTCCAGACCTGACCAAAAGTTGGGGATTTGGACCCATGCAACCCTACTGAGAAGGGAAAGGAAGAGGAAATTTGCGAGATAGAGGTGAGAGGGTAGGAGATATGTGAAGAGATCATTGTCAAAAGAGCGATCTCAAGAAGAGAAAAGAGTGTTTTGCAACTCTTTGGTTCGAGAAAGAACTGGGAAATAAGATTTTTCTGGACATAAGAAGTTGTGGACAAGGTTTTTGTTACAAGATGATAAACGAGGCTAATCAGTGACTATGGAAGTACTCGGGAAGACCTCCTTGCTTGGTATAGAGAAAATTGTCTACTAAGTTTTGATGGGAGGAGGAGAGAAACCTTCATCCCTAACTGTCGTGGAGAAGAAGAAAGATTCCCTCTCATATCATCATGGTATAGCTCTGGGGTGGCCAGTGGTAAATCCGTCAAGAGTGGTTGTGCCTATGGTTGGGTGGAAACAAGCACCTCTTTCAGTAGTCACTTCACAAACTTTGTTTTTTCTGATAAGTATCTTCATACTCTCTGTAATAGAATGGATGTGGCGATTGAATATATTTATATGTCTATGACTGATTTTTGTGTTGAATGGTTAAGTTAGGAATATTCATTATCTCTTTGTGAATTTGTGATTTTAAATGGGTGTATGATTGAATCATATAAGAAGTTAAAGATTTGTAAGATGTAAGCCTATAATAGTGATGGGGAAAGATTTGTTGGAATGTTTAAGTCCTGTCGATCTCTAAAATCTATCCTCATGGGAATTCCAAGTTCAAACCATGTGGAAGGAGGACCGCCTCGTTCATATATTTCATTTGCATGATCGAGGGCTCATCCCCATGTCCTTAACCCAATTACGGCTAAAGGAATTAGTGTGTAGCCCACAAGAGTTTCCAAAGGACCCATGTGACCAAGGTCTAGGAACCCTACACTAGGCCTAAAAGAAGTTAAGCCTTCTAGATTAAAAAATATGGAGTGCTCTAACCCTACCATTTACAAATAAGCTAAAGGAAATTGATAGTCACAGTTAGCCACCAGGTTAACTGGTGCCTAGCATTTTCCTTATCGAAGACAGTTAGACTTTGCCACCATTAAACGCTGATCCACTATGTTATCATGAAGTAACGCGAACCACCGATATGAGAGTATTCGAGAGCCCTTTAGTCATTGGATCCATGTCGAGGCAACTTCGGTAAATTCCCACTCTATAAGAACAGAGATGATATATCATTAACCCCCCCGAACGTCGAAGCCACGAAGTAATGAGAGTCGTGGGGTGGAACGCACTCTCATCTGTTAGATCAAACTTAGTGAAGAGGGAGCACTAAGCACTTCGATGAAGTCCCACTTCGGGAGAGTGGAGGTGGTTTAACACCAAAGCTTCTGAATGCTGAAGCCATGAAGTGTTAAGATCCATAGACCTAAGGACTTATAACTTCGACCCAGGTGATCGAGGCTATGACCTCGCTCAATTCTCCAGGCGCTAACCTCCTCTTGAGGATCAATGGATGTGCTTTAACTGGCATGGAGATCTATGATCGGGGCGATTGTGGAGTCCCAACTAGCATGACGTTTATCTCCTTTCCCAAGTTCCACAATAGAAACTGCTCATCTGTGGTGGAATTAATGTCAATCATTGATCCGGTTGAATCTATAGATACACGGTCTACGAGGATTGTGAAGGTTAAACCCACATGGATGTTATTTCTACCCCCGATCTCTGCAATTTCTCTCCATCGTAGATCTTACTGTGGAGTGGGTAGAAACCCCCGAACATCGAGGTTATGAATTAACGTAAGTTGTAGATTCATGGATCTACAAGGACACACCTCAATCGTGGGATCTAACGGGTATTGAGATAAAGCTGGCGGGAACATTGGACTTTGGAGCTCAAAGAGGTTTGGCAAGTAGGATAATCTAGGAACACGCAGGGGCTGTCAGTCCTGTATTGACATGGCACGCCAACGTCACCTAGGGTGAGGTAAACCCCTGTCATGTGTGCCATGTGTCACCCTGATTTGTGCTTCCCAAAAATCCTAAATGCCATTTGAACGCGACACGTGTAACCTCTGTCGAGGACACATGTCACCCCTGGCTTCTACCGTGTGCCATTCCCCTAGAAAATGAATGCTCGGCTCGAGGATGGTGGAGTACCCGTGACTTCAGGAGTTTGGAACTCCAGAAGGAAGTGTGGTTCAAGGTGAGGGAACCTCCGAATGTCGAAGTTACGAAAGGATAGATTTGTAGATCCAAGGATGCATTAGGATATCTACTGACCATTAGATCTAGTACCTAAGACTTCGAGAGTTTGACACTCTGAAAGGAAGTATGGTTCAAGGTGAGGGAACCTCCGAATTCCAAGTTTATGAAGCGATAGGAACCATAGATTCGAGGATGCATCAGGATCTCTCCTGACCATTAGATATAGTACCCGAGACTTTAGAAGTCTGACACTCTAGAAGGAAGTCTGGTTCAAGGCGAGGGAACCTTTGAATGTTGAAGTTACAAAGCAATAGGAGTCGTAGATCTGAGGATGTTTCAGGATCCCCCCTGACCATTGGATTTGAACTATATTCGGCACTTCGGTGAAGTCCTACTCTGAGAGATGATGAGTGTGGAATGAGTAAACTCCATGAATGTCGGAGCTATGAATAAACATGAAATGTAGATATAGAGACCCTTCGAGATCTCTCTTGAAATTAGATCACGACCATGGTTAGTCTGACGTTGACTACTACGGGAGCAAGGAGGAAGTCATGCCACAAATTCCCCGAACATCGAATTTACAAAGTAACGAAGGTCGTAGATCGAGGGGTTACGTGGAAACACCATGACCGTATGATCAAAGGACTTTGAAGGCTATAAGTTTGACGTGAAGGGGTATGCTTACAACACCCAGGGTGATGTGGACCCATGTTTGACTTTCCATGTGTCACCTGGATTCGTATGTTTCACAGACCCTATAGGCCCATTAATATGTGACATGTGTCACCCAATGAAGGGGCCATGTGTCATCCCCCCTTGGTACATTTTCTCTTTGTTTATTGGTGTGTGGAGTAGTCGGGGCCCACCTATCCTTACCTATGTGTTTAATACTTCACCTCGTGTAAGGAGAACCCTTCAGGTGTCCAAAACTTCGAAGGTTTAGGGTGTACTGTCACAGATAAACTGAAAGACCCGAAGGCCGGAGCCAAGTGGTGAGACTTCGGGCTCCTTCGGGAGTTTGATATTTCTGGACTCCAGAGAATGCATGTGCATAAAAAAAAAGAGGTGTTTAGAGCTGAATGTCGAACTCCCCTCTATCCTGTGTGTTCAATAAGGAAAAATCCCCACCATTGGATTTGACAGTAAATGGACTTCCACCATAGATATAGAAATCTAGATATGGTATGAATGAGATGGACCCATGGGGTCCTTGACTAATAACGCCCACAGAGCTTTGGGAGGCAATAACTTGCAATCCAGAACCCAAATTTTAGTATGGTGGAAACCGTTAGAAAGCTCGTGGCAAGTAGAAGACGAGGGAAATATCAGAATTAGGACTTGATATAGTTAAGGAAAATGAAATTATGATGCCCCATCCCTTAAAAGACTCTTTAACGAGTCGGGTGTGTTACACTCTATGAATATTTTTTGCATGGATGATGTTTCCAATTGGGGTTAAATACTATACTACGAGATATAGAAATGGAATTTTATGGTATTTATCTTCTCTCCCCAATTAAGCTATTGTAAGATGTTGATGACTCGTTTTGAAATCGAGTAGAGGAATCTATCTTCCTACTATATATTGTGTGATAAAACATGATCATTCAAGATACTAATGAGTTGCTTTCCTTGAAATCTCAACCTTCTTAACCTTCAATAAAATTAATATTTAGTAGTAATAATTTTTAGGATATTTAGACACTTAGGAGTTAGTTAAGATCTACTTGGTCTAATATGTCGCTAGGTAAAAGTTTGTTTCTTTAGTATGCATTAGTATGCATTTGTAGTTAGGAAATCCGACGGTCACGATATGTTCCCGACATAGAGTGATCTGACAGTTCGGAAATTGATCGACGATTCATATACTCCTGTGATCTGCATTACATTGATCTATGGATTAACACCTGTTTGTTCCATGATCTCTATTTAAAAGAGCATGGAGGTCATTTAGATGATAGATTGTGAGAAAACTCTCTTGTAAAATCTCTGCGTAATCTTTTTCTTTTCATTAATGGCATGCTCAAGTGAATTACGTTGTTTGGGAAGTAAGGTAAGATGTTTCAAGTAGGGGAGTTTAATAACGTGAAAACATCGGTGTGTTGATCTTTGATCTAGTGTTGAGTGGTTATTGAAGGTGTTCATCCTCTTTTGAATACTGTGTTGTCGAACATGGTATCCAGAGCCTATTTGAAGGCCGAGCTCTATTGTAGATCGAGATCAGCAGTGAGACTCACATCTCCATTTTCTGGAATTTACGTACATTTATGGGATGACATGAATGTTTCATTTCGTCCGGAGCACTCGTTTCATTCATATACGCACCGTTTCCTTTCGAAAAAGGTTTATATTTACTTAAAGATACGACCATTCACAGTCAAACAGGAGAATTATAAAAGTCACGAATCGCATTTTTAAATTTTTTTTCCAAAGTTTTGATTTTATTTCGGTTTTCATTTTTTATTTCCGGGCTACTAATCTTTTAGATCTACGTATTATGCTCTTTTTCCCTTTGTAATGCGTCTCGAGGAAAATCAAGAAGCATAGAGGAAAAGGTTCATCTTCCGTGTAAGCTAACCGTGATCTAACCCTTATTGTCATCGGGAAATGAAATTTTTTTCTTGTGTGAAAGAAGTTTTGGAGAATGCTCTCAAGGCCAGGTAACAACAACAACAACAAAGAAACTGCATAATCCTCCTTGAACTTGTTACAATATGTTTTTGCTAGACCATTTGGTTAAAACTTTCACTATTAAGTAAGAGATTAGCGAGTTCAGTCTCTCTTTTATTCCTTTTAAAAGAAGTTCATGCTATAAATTGAAGTGCATTTCACTTCAAGTATAAAATTGAATCACTATAAGTAGCTTTATATTTTTATTTTTGAGTTATTTATTTTACATTCATCTTTTCTATTATAAAGTAACTTCATTGTAAAGTGATCCCCACTTCTCTTTAAAAAAAGTGGGTCACTTCATAAGTAACTTACACTATCCGTGGTCATTTGTTATCGTTTATGCCTTTTTTAAAGGGCATAACTCTCTCACGTGAATCCGTTTTGATTAATAGTTTTTTTTTTTTTTAAACGTATGACTTTTTGAGATCCTTCCATCTAGATCATTTGGTTTAATTTTTAAAAATGCATTATCTACATATTTAATATGAGCTACTACAAGGAAATACTTGTCTTGCTTACCGACAACAACTAATTCCAATGGAAGTCCCATATGGAGAATTTATTAAAAAGTAAATGCCTATATCGTATTACCATGGGAAAGGAAAAAACACCAATTGATGATGATAAGAAGCCAAATGGGATAATGGGAATGACGAAACACGTGGACTAGTGGAATGTCATATAAGATCTAAGGTACCACCTTCAAGGAAAGAAAAATCACTTGGATTTAAGGTTAGTATTTGATTTTCTATCTGTTTTTAGTAAACTCAATATTATTCGAACTTTTAATGGTTGAGAAAATAAAATCTTTGACCTTGAGTCAAATTACTTTCTTGCCTTGGAACTATCTATCTAAGTTTAAAGAACACTTAGAATTTTATGTGAAGAATGTAAAGATAAAAATGGAGGAAGAGCATTGCATATATCTTATTCTTTCTAAGCTAGGTAGTGCATGTTATGTTTGTATCTACCTTCTATGCCATGAAAGAAGAGGTTGTAAGAAGCTTATGTAAAACCTACTCTTGAGTCCTTTTAGCCCTTCCTTGATTAGAGGAAGATAAGCAGCCACAACTTGGGTGATCAACACTAGGGTACCTCAAACAAAGCCTTGGTTGCCAATGAAGATAAACCCAAGTATCCCAAAACCTCCTGCATACAACAACAAACAACCTAAGGGTCCCAAACCCACTCGGATAGTTTTAGCTCCTAATGGTGACAAGGATCAGAAATAACAAAAGAATACTTGGAACATTGCAACTTTGTGATAAAGATGGTCGTTATGAGTCCAAATGTTTCAAGAGATGTGTAGCAAACTGATGAAGAAGCACAACACATCGGTATTGATTGTTCTTCTTCTTCTGGACATACACTACATGTACATTTTCATACCTTCTACTACTACTTCTTCTTCGATGAGTGAAAGCCTTATTGATTAGAGCATCTTATCATATGGCTAAGGATAAAATATATTTTACGCTCTAAATGAATGTAACACCAAGAATATTTGTTGTTGATGATAGATCTCTTAGTGTTGTAGGATGCGGAACAATTGGTGAAAATGGTCATTTCAATGATGTATTATGTGTTCCAAATCTTTCTTGTAACCTTCTATCGGTTATATCAAATCACTCATTCAAGTGAAGGTAGAAGACCGTCGAGTGTTCACCTCACCAAGTTGTAATCAAGGATCTAAAGATCTAAGCATGTTCTTACAACTAGGAGTATTGATATTACCGAGGTTGTACAAGTTTGACAACTTTGGGTCATCGACTTTTCATCAGTTTTTGTTGCTCCTGCTGATGACTTGGGCAAACTTTGGCTTCATGGCGGTTTGGTCATCTAAACTATCGCTCTTAAAACAACTATGTAATCTAGCAGAGATGGTGACCGGTCTTCCCTCTTATTTCATCTTGAGAGATAGTGTTTGTGTCGGTTGTGTTCTCGAAAAACATCATTGGGACAACTTTGGCTTTGACCTCTTGGCGCGCCCTGCAGCGAGATCAACTAGCGACTTGTTCATGAAGTGATTTGTGTGGTCCCACTTTCTTCTCCTTCTTTTCTAGGTGCAAGTATTTCTTAACTTTCATTGACTTTTCCAGTGAGGGCGTCCTTGGGTTTACTTCTTAAAACTCAAGAGTGAAGTTTTTGACAAGTTTTGGCCTACAAGGCCCTTGTAGAAAAAGAAATATGGACATCAAATACAAAAGTTAAGAACGGATAATGGAAGTGAATGGCGAAAAATTATTTTTACAAGTTATTGTACTACACGGGCATCCAAATGCAACACTTGTTCCATATACACTACAACAAATGGTGTTGTTGAGAGAAAGAACCACACATTAAAATGGCTAATTGTATGATCCAATCCCAGGGGATTAAGTCTGATGTTAGTGGAAGCAATCAACTATGCAAATACATAGTCAATCGCACTCCAAAGGCTGCCAAAAATATAACTTACGGAAGAAGCTTGGACTAAGAGTAAACCAGATGTAAGAGATATACGTGTATTTGGCGATATAGCATGGGCTCACATTCATTATGAGAAATCATTGCGACCTAAAATAGAAGTGTATATTTGTTGGTTATTCTAAAGATGTCCAAAAGTTATAAACTTCTTCCATACATTGTAATGGAAGTATTCTTAGAAGAGATGTTATTTGATGAAAATCTCTTGGACCACGAGCCTAATTCGACGTTTGTTACTTCTTGACTTTTGTGATCCAATGTCTTGGCCGGTTGTGCCTTCTTATGTTCACAATGCGGATTCTTCTTGGATAGTAAGTGAGGATGAAAATCCACCTCCATCTTGACATTCCTCGGATGAGTCCTTTGTGAACCTGAACAAGCATAGGTTCCACGCTTCTAGATGGAGTGCATTCAACCACGAGAAGCGACTAAGTCTTGTCGGTGATCATGAGGATGACGTCGGACAAGTTCAGTTCAATGAGCCTCTTCTCTCTTTTTGGCTCAAGTTTGAAACTCATGATCAAAGACATTTTTTGGGAAAGCTGGATCATCCAAATTGGGATACAACAATGAATAAGAGTATCGTTCTTTAATGGAAGCGATACTTGGGATCTTACCTCTTCAAGGGGAAAAGAAAACTTGTTAGATGCAAATGGGTATCTGGGAACTAAGTATGCATCGGATAGAAGTATTGAAGACACAAGGCTCAATTAGTTTATACAGGATTTTCCCAAGTTGAAGGCATTGCCTATAATGAAACCTTTGCCCCTATAGCCAAATGAATTCCATGCGCCTTGTTCTTTCCCTTGCCGCCTCACATAAATGGGAGGTCCATGGATGTTAAATCTTCCTTCTTGCATGGCAATTTGAAGAAATCTGCATGGAACAACCTTAAGTTATGTCGAGAATGACTCTAGCCTTATTTATTAAGCCTCAAGAAATCTATTTATGGTCTCAAGCAAGCTCCTGACTTGGTAGCTATGATGCTTTCTTATTACCCACTAAGATTCTCTAGATGTCATTCTAGTCCTAATGTATATACCAAGAAGTAGGAAATATCTCATCATCCCTTGTCCTTTATGTTGATGACCTTATCCTTACTAGTAGTGACTCAAAACTTTTAAACCATGTGAAACCGACCTTAAAAGAAATTTGAAATGACAGGACTTAGGCTTTTTTGCACTATTTCCCTGGCCTCCAAATTTTGCAAAATAATGAATGAATTTTTCTTTCCAGTCTAAGTATGCTTGTGACCTTCTTAGAGTCTTTCACATAGACGTGTAAACCAACCCGTTCTCCCTTCCAGTCTGGGGTCAAACTTTCTGCCACTTGTACTTCTCTTGAAGTTGATGCCACCCTGTATCGTCGGTTAGTTGGTGGCCTCTTATGCTTGACTCATACACGTCCCGATCTTTTCGCTGTTGTTGGTCTTGTTTCCCGATGTAATACAAACACCCATAGAAACCATTGGAAGAAGCTAAGGATGCTTAGCTATATTCGTGAAGATGCTGATTGGGTTTGGGATACATTATAGTTCAGGAGGGACTCCCTTATTAGTTGGTTTCCTTGATTGATTAGGTGGCGACCAGATGATGGAGTCTACTAAGTTTATGTTTTCAGCCTTAGTTCAAGACTTGTCACTTGGGCCTGTAAGTAACAACATGCTATTGCACTTTCCTCGGCAGAAGTAGAGTACAAAGAAGAGGTTCATGCAATTCCATAATCTCTATGGCTTCGATATATATTTTCATATTTTGGATTCTAGCACCAACATCCGTCCAAACTTTGGTGTGACAATCAAAGTGCCATCAAACTTACCAAAGACCCAGTTCAACATCGGTAGAAAACACATCGAGCTACATGCACTTCATCAAAAGTCATTCATGATCAAGTTATTGAGGTGTAACGCCTTACTAAAGATCAAGTTGCAAACATTTTCACTGAAATCTCTTCTGGTATTTTTCCAAACTTGATCTATGTTAGGAGTTAGGGAAGTTGTCATTAAGGGGGATAGGCTCCTGTGCCTCCCCTCTCCTATTGTGTCATTATTCCTAAATCCTTCAATCCTATCCCAAGTTGTTCTTAAGGGGGATGTTAGGATATTTAGACATGGGGATTGGATTAAGATCTATAGTCTAATGTATTATTAGGTAAAGAGTGTGTTTCTTTGAAATGCATTAGTGATTCATTTGTAGTTAGGAAATCGATGGTCACGATATGTTCGACATAGAGTGATCAGATGGATTCATACTCCTCGATCTTAATGACCATTGATATGTGGCTTAACACACGATTGGTCCACTTGATCTCTATTTAAAGAGCATGGAGGGTCATTTGTCGATGATAGATTGTGAGAAACTCTCTTATGAAATCTCTACGTAATATTTTCTTTGCATTAATAAACACACTCCAGAGTGGCGGGTGGCTAGGTAATCTCTCTGTAATCTTTTTCTTTGCATTAATAAACTGCTCCAAGTGGCCGCGTTGGCTAGGGCCGTGGATGTTTCCCCGTAGGGGTTTTACCATGTGAAAACATCGGTGTGTTGATCTTTGATCTGGTTATGTGAGTGGTTATTGAAGGTGTTCGTCCTCTGTTGGAATACCTGTGTTGTCGAACAATAATAATAATAATAATCTATTTTTAAGGTCACAGCCAAGCCAGACACCAAATTGGTGTATAAGACCCCCTTGTTTGTGGGACAAGGGACCCCCTCCACCCAACGGTTTGACTGGTAAAGTCTACAGAGGTATACATACCCCCTTTTGGATTTGAAATATATATGAAAAACCCTTCCCACTTAGTCAATATTCCTATAAAATTTTAAGTGCTTCTATGAAATGTACCAATTGTCTCAATAATGGCATAGTATATGAGCTTGGCACTTCTAAAGTGAAGACAATATGAGATTAACTTCCAATTATAATTTCTAAACCTAGGCTTTAACTCACTATGGAAGATGGATTTTGCAAGTATCAGTGAATGATCTTAATAAAACCCTATATTAAAATATAGCTTGCATTTAGGATGTAACTCACTATGGAAGATTGATTTTGCAAGTATCATTAAATATATCTCGCATTTAGGAGATAGAGATTCATACGGGTTTTTAAAAGAAAAAATCTCAACTATTTTATAACAAACAACTAAAACCAATGGTATCCCTAACCTTGAGGAGCCCTAACCCTAATCAAAAAATAAAAAACAACTCTACTATGAGGAGGGAAATATTTTCATGATAGAGAGTTTTATAATGAGCATGCTCAATTCCTATTGTCATAAGGTTATTGGTGGTCCTAAATAGAGGAGAATTACTCTCCACAAAATCCATTGTTGATATTTTTGTAGGTAGAGATGGAGAGAGAGTGAGATAATCAACATACAATCTCTTTCTCTCTCTCTCTCTAGATATATATATATATATATATAGAGAGAGATATATAAGGCTCATGATCTAGCTCGAGTGGTTGAGTGCTTAATTGCAATATGCTTGAAAGAGAATAGGATTGTGGTACAAGGTGCTTTAGGAATATTTCTCCCTTGGATGAGCTTTCTAGATTGTGGTAAATACCTTGCTATGCGATATAGAAATGGAACTTTATAGTATTTCCCTTTTATCCCCATTTAAGCTATTAAAATATGTGGATGACTCAATGTGAAACTTATTAGAGGAAATGAGAAACTGAATTTTATAGTGTTTCGCTTTTCTCCGCATTTAAGATATTAAAATATGTGGATGACTCAATGTGAAACTGAGTATAGGAAACAATCTCCCTATGGTATATTGTGTAACAAAATATGATTATTCAAGATACTAATAGATTGCTTTCTCTTAACTCTAAACCTTTAATAAAATTGATATTCAATATTATATGTGGAACCCTCAGGAAAATATTTGTTTGGGTATTACATAGAAAAAATATCACATGTTTTATAAGAGACAATCCTCAATAAATTGGTGTCCTCAATATTACGAAACTTTAACCAAAAACAAAAATATATATAATATGATAAGCTTAAACTTTCTGGAATAAACTATGTAGGAAGTTTTTGAAAATACTCTCAAATCAAAAGGGGAATGTTTTCCTGATAGGAAGTTTTACAACCAACATATCCAACACCTATTATCATAAGGTTCGGAGTGATTCCAATAAAGGAGAATACCATTAACAATGGTTAATGAAATAAAAGAACTTATCCAACCTCTATACCAATAGTCAAGGACAATGATGCATCATGAGAAACCATAAAAATAAATTAGTGTTAAATTATAAACAGTACAAAAATAAATTGAAAAAACCACGTATTTGAATGAGATAAAAGAACTTATGCAGTCTCTCTGCTAGCATGCCATGAACAATGCATCCTAAGAATTCCCCCCCAAAAAAATTAAAAATTAGTTTTAAATTCTAAACGATACCAAATAGAAGCTAAAAAAATCTCTATTTCACAAAACAATTAGTGTTAGATTCTAAACGGTAGGAAATCGAAACTAAAAGACATCATTATTTTAAAAAAGAACAAATCATACTATATTGAACCTGAAACAACTTGAGCAGGTGATTGAAGAGAGAAGGGAATTTGTCTCTCTGTAAGGGATCGATGATTCGAGAGAGGAATGTTAAGAACCAAATATCAATATAGCATAGAAAAACCTCAAAATAAGTACTCAACGCCTTGAAAAAGAGAGAAACTCATATAATAAGACTCTTCGAGGGGACAACCTCCTTATGCCCACATAAATGTACA
>SNQJ01S0121083.1:0-12131 GCA_010110895.2 Picea sitchensis
TAAGGAGGGAGGATTGATCCAGGTGGATATCGGTGGCCACCCACCTTTTCCAAATGGCTCAAAACAGTTTTCTGGCCATTTTGGCAATTTACTATTTTTAGCAGGTTTTAACTTCTGGGGCCATTTTGAGGGTCCAAATGAAGATTTTTCGAGATCGAGGTTCTCAATGATAGCTGAAGGCATCATTGATCCCCCAAAATGAATCTCCTCGACAATACCTTTCCAACGAGCTATCACACGCCTAAAATGGAGATCGTATGCAAAAGTTACGACCCTTGGAAGTTGACGTACTCACTTACCCAAACGGGGCCCACATGACTTTTGGCGCTTCATCTCCTAGGGTTAGGTTTTTGGATGTCTATGACTTTTGGCATTCTTGTTTATTGTAAAAGGGCCTTCAGAGCCTCATTGTAATCATCTTCTTGCGAATGTGAGTAGCCGTCACATCTCTTCTCAGAGATAAGCTGCCACCATTCTAACGAGTCTTTCACTCTGTATTTTTACAGTCTCTGTACATTTCTTTGATTAATAGAAATCGTGTATTACTGTATATCTGTGTTTATGGTTGCATCTCTGATAAATTTCTGTTATATTATTGAATATCTGCAATATCTCTGTGCATTTCTTTATTATATCTCCGCTCTCATTTCGTGCCGAAAATAATCCAGATCATTGATACCATTATTGCTTTAATGTTTTTTATAAACTTGCATTCTAGAACAATGGATATATTACTTGGCATGCAAATGAAGTTAAGTTCCTTATGATTTTATTGCTATGTGCATGATTATTCTATTTTCAAACACATTTATATGATTGATACATCCAACATTAATTGGCTATGAACATAAATGCTTTGGGAACCTTGATAGAGAAACAATGTTGAACGGACATGTTTTCCCAACATTACTATTTTGGCATGGCTTCACCGGAACTTGGTGTTCATATAAGGTAAGACAATTTCCTTTGTTTATCAAATCCATTTGATTTTATGTGAATTTTAATTGGATGACTTATGTTTATTTGAAAATTCAATTTCTTTAATTTCAAGTTCTTGTTTGTCTAATTTGAAAAGTCTTTAGTGATAGCTAAATATATTCCATGTATGTAGTCATTGCTAGACAACCGAGATTAAGCATTCAATGAGTTTGTTGAATTGATTGTATTTCTTACAAATTCCTATTTTTGGGAAGGATTGAAACAACAAACTAAAATGAAACATTCTTATCCATTTGCAAACTCTGCCTTTGAACTTGTTATGAAACACTCTTGTCCATTTGCAAACTTTGCCTTTGAGCTTATTATAGCTATAAGTGCTAGTTCCAAATGATAGACATAAAAACATGCAATCGTATGCCAAAGCTTTCTAGTAGGGGCTAAGCTACTGTGCAATCTTATTTTTCATTGGTTTTTGTGGTGGCAAAAAATATTACTAAAGCTCTTTGATTTCTTTAATCGGTTTTTTTAAGAAAATAAAAAATAAAAAATAAAATTGAGATTGATATTGATATTGATATTTCTATTGAATGATAGTGATGGGAAAAAAATTTCAAGGGTTTTTCCATTTATTTGTTACATACAAATCAACAAATTTAAGAAGATTCTTGTTATCCTTGAAAGTTACACATACTCTTAATGGCATAGACTTTGCACCTCAATCCATCATATTGTAATAACATTTAGTAGTGAAGGGCATGTTTCAATTCTTGCACTTACTTACTTGTCACATTAGTGTCTCCCAATCAACCTCAAATGTGACATATCATTAGCTTTTAACAACACTTATTTTTTATCACATCAATACTAATGAACCTCCCATCAACAATTGGGAATGTTAGAACTAACAATTATATGCCCTAGCCTTGTTGGTGGTTCCTAATGCCATACAACTTTCACACCACAAAAGTCACAATAGGATAGTTGTAAACAACAATGTTGTTATTTTCTCTTTCTTGTGGGTTGTGACACTGTTGATGGTTAAACTCTCTTTAGCACTTGGCCTTGATACCCTATATTTTTGTGCACAAGTGGTAGGTGCACATTGTGCACTTGACATTGTCAAGTAAGAACTAAACTAGACATCACTCTTATTTAATCACCATCATGCTTTTACTATCAATTTTTTATTGGAAGCAACTATTGGATGTTGTTTTAACTCAATGTTGCAAAGTGATAAATAAATATATTTTGTTGTTATTGATTGACTTTCACTTATTAGGATGTGGATAGCACATCTAACTCCTCTTAGGAATAAGTGCTACCAAGAACATTCCAATTATAATACTTTGGCTAAGGGTTGTGTGTGACAGGTATCTATTCCACCAAAGATGTCAATGATTTGTACATAAACCCAATTGATATCACAAGTTACTGGAAATACTTGAATCTCAATGACAACATTAGCAATTCTCTTCTTTTACCAACCCGACAACGCATCATTGACAATAAATAAATATTAATTTTACAATATGAATGCCTTATGCATAAATTCAAAGGTCATAAATACATGGATGCTACCTAAACCAATATTTATTGAAGAACAAAAGAGGTCACATTTTCTAGATATAATGATATTAAATAGGAGGAAACTTACGATTTACCTAAGTAATTATCGCAAGAAGGGTGCTTATTATCTATATTAAGCATTTATTTTTTATTATAATTTTGATGTTAATGAGGCCTTTGTTTACTAGCGAGATTCCCTTAATGTTTTTTTTTTTTTTAAATAAAAAAGGAGTAGTACCTGCTATATTAAATTAGCTCAAAACTTTGACAAAATAAACAGAGTCATGGCTACAGTCACCAAAAATGCTGCCGGTATCCGGAAACCAGCATAAGTGGGAGGCAAATAGCAGTTATACAGTAATACATTAAGAAAAGAGACATCTGTCCTGCCCGGAGGAAACCAGGACAGATGCCAGTGGTCCAGATAAACCTAAAACAATAACACAGTAAAACTAAAAACCTGGAAAACTGAAGAGCCTAGGCCTCCGGTGACGTGTCGCTTCCTCCAGTTTGCCAAGTGGTCCCCACCGGAATGGCAAAAGTCTGCGCGCACAGGGGGCACTTACGCTGAGCTGGAGCCCCGGAGAACGCATCGAGGAGCAGATCCATGCGCTGGCCCATGAGGAGGGCCATGTGTTCCAAGTCCGACATGTGGCCACGGAGCTCGAACACCAAGGCCAGGTGCTCGTCACTAAGGAGAGGACCATGTGTTCCGCCACCCAAGCCACTAGGAGGAGCAGTCTTCAGTTCCACAGCCTCGCCAATGCCAACCGCAAGCTTCCTCTGCACCACTTCCGTCTCTGCGTTCACAATCTTCTCGGCACCTGTAGCTTGCAGGTCACCCGTCCATGGGATTTCTTCAACCACGCAGCCAGGGAGGTCGTCATCCCTAGTTGGGATGCTCTTGGTGCCCTGCTTGCTGAACGTCTCCATGGCGCTGGGCTTCTCGTCGCACGACAAGTCCCCAATCGACAGGTCCTCCTCCACGACGCAAATTGGAAACAAATCCGCGGTCTCGGTCTCCTTCTCTGCCCTGCTGCAGCCAGCTCCCTGTTCAGCGATGGTGTCGAGCAACGCCCTCCTCTCAGCCCGAGCCTTCTTCCTGAGAATGGAAGACGCCAAATCCAGAGCACGTTCAAGTTCCTCCTTCCTGCGCCGCTGCGCTTTGTGTGCGTCCCAAGCTGAACCCCGTCGAGGCTTTCCTCGCTTCCTGACCATTGTACCCAAGCAAATGCCAATCAAATGCAGAGCTGAATTAGAAAAAAAATAGGTCGAGAGCGGTTGCAGGTGCTGGGCGCAGGCAAGCCGACTCTGTCGAGACACACAGAGAAACCCCCAACCCTGGAAAATCTTCTCAGAGTACAGAGAGAAGGCGGTAAATAACGATGGCATAGCCGCACCAGGAGCCTTCCCTTGCTGCTCGGGCTCAAAAGAAAAACCATAATCAAACTGTCGAAGCCTCCATCCTTCCATATCCGCGATTAATCCGTGTGCGCAGGGGGGGTTAATGGTCGCGCGAGGGAGGAGTCCCTCCGTCGCATGTCCTCTGCTATGGCCATCCACCATCGTTAATGCGGATGTGTGGGTGGCGGCCATCAGCCATTAAACCAGAGCTGAGTGCGAATCCGAGTGTCACCTCCTCTATGCCACGTGTCACCCCATCCGGGGCGAGATTCCCTTAATGTTAAGATGTCTAAGATATCTATCAAGATTTCATTTTCATTATGATTAGTCTCATTTAATTTAACATATTAAAAAGAGACAATATTAAGTATGAATTTTAGATAAATTTAATGAAATATATATCCCTTAAACTTAACATTTAAGATATGAAAACTATGTATTATGTAATGGAACGAAGGAACAATTACATGGACACATGGTAAGAAGGTACTTTTTAAAAACATTTTCTAGATATTTTTATTTTTGAATGTATTAAAAAAAAATTATTAACATGGGTAAAGCACACTAGAAAAGGAGAATTTTTTATAAAATGCTTATCCAAACTATACAATTACTCTTCATGTATGATATTCCAAAAATCTAATTACAACCTTGGCTTATGTTAAAGGTTTTTTATAAAATGCTTATCCAAACTATACAATTACTCTTCATGTATGATATTCCAAAAATCTAATTACAGCCTTGGCTTATGTTAAAGGTCTCACTTATACATGGAAGGTTGAAATAGGTATTATGCCATTAAAGATATATACATGGAAGGTTGAAATAGGTATTATGCCATTAAAGATATAGCTCATATAAGGAAGAAGTGGGGTCGAAGTGATATAATTTTTTTCACTTTACTTTTAAAATCATTGCAAGTGTTGATGTTATGTCTTATGGATCCTTTATGTTGTTATTTATGCTTCGTATTACAAATTACTATTATAACAACATTATTATAACAACATGTTTCTATAATAAGATTATATTATAAATTATAATATGATTATGTTCTAAATTATATAATACATAGAAGATGAATTTTTATTTTTAGGATTATATTTTAAATTATAATATGATTATGTTCTAAATTATAATATATAGAATATGTTGTGAATTATAATATATATATATATAGAAAATGAGCTTTTATTTCACATTACTATTTTTTTAGTAAATAATAATAATAAATTATAAATTATAATATGATTATCTTCTAAATTATATAATACATACAAGATGAATTTTTATTTTTAGGATTATATTTTAAATTATAATATGATTATGTTCTAAATTATAACATATAGAATATGTTGTAAATTATAATATATATATAGAAAATGAGCTTTTATTTCACATTACTACTTATTTTTTAGTAAAAAATAATAATAAATAAGAATAGTCTAAAAAGAAACAACAAATAAGAATAGTCACCCTATTTTAAAGAAATAACAAACAAGAATTATGATTCTATTTTCAAAATCTCCAAATTTTTTAGTAAAAAATAATAATAAATAAGAATAGTCTAAAAAGAAACAACAAATAAGAATAGTCACCCTATTTTAAAGAAATAACAAACAAGAATTATGATTCTATTTTCAAAATCTCCAAACCCTTTCTAGGGTGCTTAGTGCTTAGTGCTTGGAAAATGACATCCTCCATGTATGCATTTGTTTTGGTGGAACTATGCATGTTAATTTGTTTTTTAACATTTTAGGTGATGATTGTTTTACATATCTTTATAAGTGAATGAACAATGAGATAGATCTCAAGACACACTAATTTTGGATATGAATTGTTAATCGAAATGTCAAATCAAAACATTTAGGAAGGTACTCATATCACTAGTAGAAAACAACAGTAAAATAAAGCACCATGTAATTCTCTAATATTATAGTTGTTATTTCTCCTTCGAAAATGAGTAAAGCATTTACGTGAAATGTTGAAAATGAATGAACTACCATGCCAAAAGACTTGATCAACAATATATTCCGTCAAGAAAAGTGATGCTACCAACATTATATTAAACCATCAATTAAAGTTGATTGAGTCAACATCGAGGAGGATGTAAACAAACAAAAGTGGGTTTTATTAGTGGTTGCATTCAGAGATCAAGGGAAATTACTATGTTACAATTGATCTAATGGGATATATCATAATTTGGTAGAGATTGTACATAATGCTTTGAATAAATTTGATTGAGATATGTACATAATGCTTTGAATGTAATTGAAGTGACACATAGCATCATTGTCTTCCATCTATCCTCTTTTTCTCTCTTTTATTTTTCGATTAAACCCAAGACCTGAGCCCATAACTTTCACAAAATCCCCATTCTATTTTTTTCTAAATTGTTATTCATCACTGCATTCAATTTTCATGAGGTGGGTTCTTTACAAAAATACAAATTCATGTTAAATTTGGAAGATCATTTGCTAAATTGTATTGAGTATTTGTATATATGTTAAGCATCTTTAACATTTGTTACTATTGAGAAGAAATGCATCAAATGATGACAAAATATGAAGAAGTTTATCGAGACTCCTTGAAGATGAAGGAGAAGACGAAGACATAGAATGTCAAAATCAACAAGAGTTGTTGTAGCTTGAAAGGAATATAATCACAGATTAAGCTCAATGTCTTGTTATTGTTTGTGATTCAACAAAATTTAATTCCCAACCTAAACACCATGACATTCACATAAAAAACCAACAAACTCTAAAGAAGCCAAGGAAGTCTTCACATAAATAAATAGGGCCACATGGATAAAGGAGATGGTTCTGTAAAATCGATGATAAACATTGACAAGGTTCAAAGAAATAATAATTTAAAAAAATTAAAAAAAAAAATCAACATAAAAATGAAATTCACAACAAAATTATATATCATTATATTTAAAAAAATAACCCATTTAAAAATTGAAAGGATTAGTCACCAACACCGCGTTCGCTTAAGGGTAATTTAGCACGCTAATGTATTATTAAGACAACCAACAAGGGTTGGAATCTTTTTCGATGAATGTTGGTTAAGAAAATATAATATTACCAGTGAGACGGTTTTATTATAAGAGGTATGACTTGGTCATGACTTTAAAATTAGATTATAAGATTATTATATCAATTTAATGTTTTAGGTTGCGAGAGTTTATATATCACCTTAATGTGTTTAGTTAAGTTGTGATGTTGAAATTATGGTTTGATGTATGGTTGAAAATATTGCATATCATAAAATAGTTGGTGTTATATAGTATTAATATGAGAAAATTGTACCCCCGGGGTGTAGAATAGTGGGTGATGGAGTGTACTCTTAAGACACTATGTTATGTGAAGTCATCGGTTCAAAACCCTGAACTTATCTTGTGTGTCATGTGAGGGGTTGCGTTGGCATGGCTGGAGGTTATAGTGGTAGTAGTCGGAAAACTCGACCCCGTGTCATGCAAGTACAAGCCTGACTAGTTTCTGATTCCGCCAATCGCCAAAAAAATGGGGAAATTGTACATTTAGAGTTCACATGTCGTGTTCATGTTACGACACGCAATCTTTGTGGACAACACTTATATCCTTATACAACAAACGTCGAATAGCAAAAATCCATGCAACTTCATGCATGCAACAAAGGACCTTTATCCTTGGTGTCGTATTTTTGTCCACATTGCAAAGTTCAGAGGAGATTATCTTATGATGGCCACACAAGGTGAGGACTTTACTTGTCATGGGATGTGTAATCCAATCAGAGTTACACTGCCAAGTGTTTTTGTTATTATAAATGACCTATGAGAACTTAATCTACTCGATCTAAGGAAATCAATTTATATTACTTAAATTGGGAAAATCGACACGATACATCCATCAACTACCTATGAGGACACATTAAATCAACTCCCTATGAGGACACATTAAATACCTTTGTCGCTTCTCCTCGAGCTTATGCATCTTATGGCTAACGTCCCTAAAACATTAAGCTCATTAAGCTCATGTTGTTACTTCATCTTGCCCCACACTTTACACTACTATCATAATTGCTTGATCGATCACTGCCCTTGCTTGAGATTATGCCTCATATGGCTACTAGGAGAGTGTGGTAGTTACTGAAGAACCCTAAATTTGAATTATATGAGAGTGTGATAGTGGTGTTGCTCTAGATAGAGCCAACATCGAGTGCTTGAGATTATGCTTCTTATTGCTAATGTTGAGGCTCATATTAGTCCTTGAAGAACCTCGAATTTGACTTTTTTTTCTTCCAAACAGAGGTTTGACTTCCCCTCATGACTTCGTCTATAATTCCCTGGCTTGCCATAGATGACCTATTGTTAGACACTTGGGGGACCATACCTTTCAACAAATCCATGGTCCTCTTGTTGCATTGTGGAACGACCACCTTGCTAAGTCAACCCCAAGCTAGAGTGATTATCTAGAACTACCAAAGTTTGGACTTGAACTCAAGACCTCATGGAGTTAAGAAATGTCCAGAAGAGGGTGGTTTAACCAACTCACTTGCATGCCTAAGCCCAACTTCAAATTTGACTTACACAAGAGTGTGCTAGTGGTGTTGTTTCGAAAGGAGCAACAATGCCTTGCTTAGCATGGAAGTCTTTTTACATAAAATATAGTGATAGTTTTCAACGCCCTTAACCCCAACAAGGTGGACATCAAATATTGTACAAGGAAATATCACTCAAGGTGGTCATGGTTCCTCCCTTTTATTAGTGTTCACGGAGTAACACAATTGTGTCAACAAAATTGATAACAAATACAAAAAATATCCTATAAGTGTTGCACTGAATTTCAACAAATTAAATAGATTTTTAATTAAACACATTTTTTTTTTTTAAATATCAGTTTATCATTTAAAACTAAATAACTAACAACTTAACACAAAAATATCCACTATGAATTGATCAAACCATGAACTTAGAGACAACATGTTAGCTGACATTAACGCAAGATCCAACTTAATTTTTTTTTTAAATATCAATTTATTTTCATTTAAAACTAAATGACTAACAACTTAACACAAAAATATCCACTATGAATTGATCAAAGCATGAACTTAGAAACAACATGTTAGGCGACATTAACGCAAAATCGAACTTACTGCGTTTGCACATTTTGGTGGCCATTTAGCAATTATTGTTCACAGGACCCATAGGGACAACGAAAAAAAATTAAATGTTTGCAGAAAATGAAGTTCTTGATGTATTATTTTATTGAAATCAATGTTGCAAGGTATTTGCCATATTATTCTATTGCATTGTTTTTTAAATCTTTTCAAGGTCAAAGCATATTAACAAAGTTTATTTAGAGAGATTGCTCAAAGAGCATTCTTAAGGTTGTGAAGGGTTCATCTCAATATTTGTGGAGGACATTTTATTGATGCATATTTTGAAAAATTGTATGAGTATGTATGCACTCGATTTTTGCCAATTTATGGGGATGCATTCACTCCCTGTAAAATTTGTAGAATTCACTCGAGCTACCCAATATGAAAAATATGGTGATTTTTGCTCTGACCTAACATGGCTCCTAAGAACGCATTGTTAATCATCCCCACCCGTGTAGCAAGGATCAAAGTGATATTCCCATGAACGTTGGACAACACACATTACTCCAAGACCATCAATTGCCCATCCACAATAGAAATATCAACGGTCATAGTCATATGCACAACTCTCAAAATCCTTTCTATGTATAAATATATATGTCTTATGAGTTGTACCAATGAAATTCTCAAGCAAAAATAACCACCCTACACGAATAAAACCACGACCACCAACAAACACCCCTTCAATGAAGTATGGGGTATGAATTGAAGAGAAAAAACCTCACCAAGAATTTTATTGCTTTCAAGACCTACAAAGCAGAGCACAACAATGTAGATGAATCCTTAAAATATATATGAAAACTAAGAGGAGGTTGTTGGGTCATTATTGTTCTTAAATCATTGTTTTCAAAGCATTATTATCATTTGTCAATGTAGTTGGTAAAATTGTATGCATTTTTAATTTAATTTAAAATAATAATTAACTTTTATATTGTAATATAATTTATATCAAATATTTTTTAAATTTATATTTTTCTAAATTTATATTTTTCTAAATTTATGTTTTTCTAAATTTATATAATAATAGTCATTGAATAGTTGAAGAAGGAAGGGAAGGATTGGTCCACTTTCTTGTTTGTATCTAATTACCAAATTGACCTACCTATTTCTCCTTCAAAATTCAAGACTCCCAGGAAGAAAACTGTAATACCTTCCTCTACTCCCTCATCTGAAGCACCATAGTCCTCTGCTCCCTCATCTGAAGTACCATAGTCCTTTGCTCCCTCATTTGAAGTACTACAGTCTTTTCAAGACCCCATTCCTAGAGAACCTTCACCTGTCCAAGTGTATAAAAGAGATAAGAGAAAAGGAAAGGCTAAAGATGTAGTTATTGAGGAACAACTAGAGCCTCCTATGGAGCTTCCTCAAATGGAAATTGAAGTTAATCCTTAGACTATCCAAGTTAAAACTGGTACACCAACCCTCATAAGGTCATCCAGGAGAAAACTTGTACTAGAAGAGGAATCTCATCAAAGCACTGAGGTTATCAAGCCTAGAACTAGGTTGTCAAAATTCAAAGTTTCTCCTCTTGAAAAGGAAGCACTTGAGGCCATAGTCCAATTAAGTGAATCTCCACCAGAGTCATCTCCAGAGACAGATCAAGGGACTAAAACTAATTGGGCTCAATTACTCAAGGATGCAAATAAACAACTCAAAGAAGTTCAGGAGAAGAACTAGAAATTACATCAAGAGAATGTTACACTCAACAGACAACTTTCAAGTCAAATAGATGAACTAGCAGAGGAGTGTAATTAGCTCAAGAGGAACACCAGAAAAAAGATGATTCAGAGGAAACAATTGGTTAATATGTACAAGCAGAACCTCAGCCTAAGAGCAGACAATAGGAAGCTGATTGAAGACATATATTTGGCTAAGAACATGCTTAGTAAGAAGAACTTGGCAATATTCTTGAAAGAAACCACTTCTCCCAGTTCTTCCAAGCAAGATGATTGATTACAAGGGTATTTTCAAAGATTTTGTGCTCAAGTTTTGGTATTCATGAAGGGGTTCACTGTCCACCTTTTTATCTTCAAAATGTTGAACAATTATTTTGGTTTTTTTTGCCTATGATAACTCTTAAGAAGTAAGAGGTAGGTATGTTAAGGTTTTGGTGAGTACAATTCCAAGTCACTTACAAAGAATTTTGTCTAAAGAGACTACTTCCAGCCTTCAATTCACCTTCAAAGTCATTTCTTCATGCATAAAGTTCAAAACAACCATCTACAACAAGTTGGTAGCGCAAATTGTGTTTTTCCTGTGTATTGCGCTACCAACTCTTCAACCTTATGCGTGGAGGAATTTTGGTCAACTTTGACCTTTTTCTTCAATTGTTTTAATGGACTCACAGCCCGGGTGGTGGATACAGCTCAAGGGAGACTTCTACAGCCTCAAGGAAGTTCATGTGGCAGTCGAAGACTTGATTTTAGATAGGGATTCCTATCCCTTAAAAATAGGATCACATCCTACCTTCTTGTAATTAGATTAGATTTGATTTGATAAGTGGCATTTAGATCCATCTTTTGAGGATCTTAGTCGAAGTTTGTAAAGGCTATTTAAGCTTACTGAAATGACAGTATTAGAGGTTCGACTTTGGATATTTGACTTAACTCTTGTATTGAAAGACACTTTTTTTTAATACATATTGGAATATAAGCTTCTTTCGCCGTATCTATTCAGAATTTCATCTTTCTTTCTATTTTGTACCTGTGAGTGAATACATGTTCATTTTTCTATGTTTATTCAATGACTCATAACTGCCATCTTATTTGTGCATTGTTAAACTAGAATCACAAGTCTTTTACTTGTTATAGCTGGCCAGTCATATATGTTATTGTGTGTGTGATTTTGTTGGTATAATTAGTATTCTTCATACATTTTCATCTGTTAAAATCTATATGAATATTATAGTTGAAGGTCTTATTTGTCTGAGTGTATTCATGTGTATATGAAGTGAGTTTATATCCAAGTCATTCAACTTGATCCATTTTACACCTTTATTTGAAACATCTGATTAAGTTACCAAGCTCACTTGATCTGCAACCTAGAGTGACTCTTGGAGTGATAACAGTATGTATATATAT